>WNWU01013629.1:6931820-6965985 GCA_012654045.1 Ptyas mucosa | reverse complement strand
ACAGCAATTAAAACAATTAAGTATTATCTAATCAAACCTATCATTACTCAATTTGGCTAATTGTTACTTAACAAATTATTAGGTCTATACAATTTAACAAAATATTTTATAACTTCTTTCATTTAAAACAAAACAACTACAACAACAACAACAACAACAACAAAAAGGAAACCCTCACTCAAAAAACCCCCGATTTAAAAAAAAATTACTATATAAACTCTTCCGTCCTTCACTTTTAAACCAGCAAGGTCCAATTATAATTAAAACACTTAATAAGAAATAATATTAACAATAATTTTTAATTAATAATCAAACCTCTTATATCAATACATATTAACAAATCAACTAAGAACATCATTTAAGAACTTTATCAATCATTTAGATTCTTCATACTAGATTGAACCAATTGCTAATCTTCTTGTCTTCACATCTTCCAACAGCATATAAGGTATCTTCATTTACGTCTACCCACCTAAATAAAAATTGCTTCTGTATATATAAAAAAAAGCCCCCCGAGTGACTTTGTAATTGTAATTATATTTGAAATGATATCCATCAAATCCAGTCAAAAATTAGATTAATAAATTCGTCAGACATATTAGGGAAACCACCAGATCAACTGCAATTGCCCTAGGTCCATAGTCCTTTTGCCTTATATTCATTACCATCAAGCAAGAAACTTCAATTTGCTATATTCAATAGAACTTCTGCGATTACAATTAAGTCCAAATTTGTTGCAGTCCTTAATAAAATAATCCAAATCATTCAAGTCAGGGCATATTTCACAACCCAATACACCAGCATTGCTGTGATCTGTTTATTCTTCTCAAATATTCCAATACAGCTGTAGGTTGCCTCCTCATCGTCGCTCATCCCTTAGTTAACTGTCATTAAACTGCTGTCTGGTTTTTTTTCTTTTTTCAAAAAAATTCAAAATCTTTAAACAGTTAAACAATACTTTTTAAGGACCATCAACTCATCAAGCAGGGTTATTTTCCATTTCTCCAGTCCTTCTTCTTTTCCTTTTTACGAACTTTCTTCTTAACTTTAATCCCTCTGCCTTTTTTAGCTCCAGTAAAATTTTGCGGTTTTTGGGATTGCATATTATAAAATTTTTGCAGAAATGTAGCTTCTTCTGGAAACAACTCTTTAAGTGCAGATTAAGTTTTATAAAAAAAAATTCGTGGAACCAAAATTTCATCAGCTTCCAACACTTCTTGCTCCTTATTTTGCACAGCATTCATCTTTCTCTCCTCAGTAAAATCTGCTATAATCTGTTGTTGTTTTTTTGCATCTCCCAACTCTTCATTCAATCCCCCACTGCTAGATTGCAACTCAGTATTTCCATGTATTTCATTGTTTCCAGCTTGAGAAGCTTGAAATATAGTATCAATTCTTTTCAATAAAGCAGAGGTAATTGAACTCAAAGCTTCCTCAAAATCAGACCATTGAGGGTTAAATAACCCTCCTTTGCTTTCAAAAAGCCCAGCCATCTTGCCCCCCTTCTTCCTTCCCTTCCAGAAGGACAGAAAAAAAGGGGGAAGAAAAAAGAAAAAAAGAGTTTCAAGAAGAAAAAAAAAGGGATCCTTTACAATTTGTAATTTGTATTGCTGCTTCAATTATTATTATTCCTTTCTTGTTACATCCACTTTTCAAAAAGGAGTTTTACATTTCAAACAGGGGCTTGTCAATAATTACTTTTAGCTTTCACTTCTTCACGCCCCGTTAAAACTCAAACGCCATCTTGCTTTCATTTTCAGCTTAGGAAGAATCTTTTAAAGAAAGTAAATCTTTGGAGTTGAAAGGGAAAAAAAATACTTGCTGTTTGATTCATACTGCTTGTGCTCCGCCAGCTTGATTCAAAGAATATCTGTTTAAAGTTGGTGCTGGGATGGTAACGACATCTAGCTCTGCAAAGCAGAGGCATCCAGGGTCCGGAGTACTGACAGGCTTAGCGGGGAGCTCTCATCTTCAAGTGCCAGATTATGGGTGAAATCTGGCACTTTCAGGGAGCTCTACCCCACCCGTCTACTCACTTTCCCCCCTCATACCAGGGGGAAAGTTTTCAAACCGCAAGACAGCCGATAGTCGCTGTTCTTGCAGTTCTACGAAGCCCTGGGCTGGCGCTTCAAAAAGAAGCGTCCGGCGATGTCGCAGTCCCACCGGAAGTCCTTTTTGCTCAAATTTTAAACCATAATTTAGTTTCCATTAATATTCATGATATAATTTGAATCAATATCCATCTTACTGGTTAAATAAATAAAGGGAGAGTATACAGCCTTGTTTCCAGCAGTTTTCCAATTTGAAGTCAGTCTCTTTCGCTATGTAATATCTACACTGTGGCTTATGGATCTGAATATAGATTTCTCATGAAGACAATAAGATATTCTGAAATTTCCATTTTTCTGAGCATGTCCCATAGCTTGTCACGATCAAACATATTTTTATAATCAATGAAGTAGATAATGACTTCTTTTGGGTATTATTTGTCTTTCTCAATTATACCATGGGCATCAGCAATAATGTATCATTGTCAATGTTACCTAAGAGCAAATAAAATTATCCACATTGATCTTCCAATATATCCAAATTGATAAGCAGCAACTGGAAGTTACAGAGTGAGGCAGAGACAACAAACGGATCTAAATGGACTTTTCTGTTTGTGAATGGACTGGGCACTAATCAGTGTTTCTGTGAATCCATGTAGTGGAGGGATGATTTTCAGTAATTCCTTTTACCGTATATACTCAAGGATAAGCCGACCTGAATATAAGCCGACCCCCCCAATTTTACCCCCCAAAAGTGGGAAAAATTATTGACTCGAGTATAAGCCGAGGGTGGGAAATGCAGCGGCTACTGTTAAATTTCAAAATAAAAAAAGACCGGTCAAAAGTGCGAGGACCTGTCAGAAATCACCTTTTTCAGCCCTCTGGGTAGTCCTTTTGTGCATATGGACTACTCAGAGGGCTGAAAAAGTAATTTTTGACTGGTCCTCACACTTGTGACCAGTCCTCGAATTTATGACTGTCCTCACATTTTACGTTTTTGCCCTATCTTGTCACCATGGTGAAGAGAAGCAGTTGTGAAATGAGTGACATGGTTTTAAGAATGCTGCACGGGCATTTTGCATGGTGACAAGATAGGGCCAAAACGTAAAATGTGAGGACAGTCGTAAGTTCAAGGACTGGTCACAAGTGCGAGGACCAGTCAAAAATAACTTTTTGAGCCCTCTGAGTAGTCCATGTGCATAAAAGGAGAATATGAATAAATAGCAATAATTAGAAACACACATACAAACATACAATGTATTTTCTTTGAATATTGAATATTCCAATTATTTCCATGCAATCCAATTTCTTACAAATAAATTAATTATATTTACCAATAATAATAAACCAAATAATTTCCCCCAATATTCTTCCAAACCACAACTTAACCATTTCTGCTTTCAACACAATATACAATTAATAATATCTCAATTATTACAATTCCCTATTTAAATAGAGCTTTTTTTTTCTTTTGTGTTTTAAAATCTTGAACTCCCCTCTTTTGCCATTTGCCATGAATTTCCCATTGTTTGCACCAACCTTTTTTGATGAGGAAAAAGAAATCAAATCTGCCTTAGCAAACAGCAAAGCCAACAAGCTGTTTTAGTTTCGCTTTGGGTTTCAGCAGGAGAAAAAAAATGTGCTCTTTGCAGAAGGCACCTTTTTTAAAAAAATGTGCTCTTTGCAGCAGGCACCTTTTTAAAAAAAATGTGCTCTTTGCAGCAGGCACCTTTTTTTAAAAAATGTGCTCTTTGCAGAAGGCACCTTTTTGTAGCCGGCACCGATCTTCTCATTTGTTTTTTTTAACCCTGATCAACTGTAGGGGGGGGCCTTTGAAGCCCTAGGGCAAGAATTTAAAGTGTTTTTTTTCCCTCTAGCCATCAGCTGGAACTCAGGAGGCAGTCCCAATAGATTGGGAGTGGGCGGGGTAAGCAAACCCTGTTCTCCCGCTGTTTCCTAGCTTGCAGGGAAAGTCATTTTTTTGTGACCCGCGTATAAGCCGAGGGGGCGTTTTTCAGGCTAAAAAATGGGCTGAAAAACTTGGCTTATACTCGAGTATATACAGTACTTTTTACCTAGATTTCACTGTCCAGGTCCAATTTTTCTGGAGCAGACAATAAGAAGGACAGAAAGATGCATCAGGGAGGAAAACTGACAATTTTGAAAACTTGGTCTTGGGACCAACTGATATTTTTAAAAAGATACAGCTGAATTTCTCTTTTAGAAAAATTAGACATTAAGTGCTTTTTTTTTTAAACCAAACTCCTGTTATTCTCACAAGTCATTTTCAATTTTAATTTAATCTGAAAAATAGCTTCAACACTATTCAAAAATGTCAATAGATTCTCTGGGGTTTTACCTCTGAATAGTTTGCCTTAATTATCTAATCAGCTTAATGAAATAATGGAGATAAGGAACCAAGCCGTAAGGCTATTGATGTGCAAATTTAAAGATCCTTAAACCTGAACTACAAATCATGTTTTCACTTACAGACATAGCATTATTATCACCATCACCTGGTTGATCAGGTGTAAAATCACAAAAAAATGTTCAGTGAATGAAATTCTCCATCTTTACATGGCAAAAAAAATGAAGAGAGAGCAAATAAGAGATAGCTTTACCTTTTTGATACTTTCCAGAAATAAATAACATATAGGGAACAATAACATTCATCTTGTCAAAGTGAATAAAAATAATATTTCTGGGATAGGTAGTATAGAATGAAAAGGTATTGTTCATGAATGTTATGAAAAGAATTCTAAAACCCAGGGATTCTTTTCCAACTAGGCAATAGTAAGCTAGATGGCTAGTATGAATGATTCCATCCTTGAAAAGGAGAAAGGCAAAATTAAAACAAGCAATTTTATTATACTTTAGCAAGCCACTAGGCACTGGAACCAATTTCATAAGCTGCATATTTTTTTTCTCAAGAAGTGAGCAGGCATCACGCTGCATTTATACTAGTTGAGAAGAAAGTTTAATTAAAAACCTTATCCAAATTATCAACTTTTGGATCTGAACGGTTAATGCTATGCTCAAACTAGGGGGTGATAACATTAAGAATTTTAAAAACTGAACATTTTCAATTCTGATGATTAACCTTGGAGCTTTTTTTTTTTTACTTAAAAAGTCAGTCTTTTAAGGAAAACTAAAAACTGGATACTTCTGAAAGACCAATTATTACTAAATGTATCTAAATTCTACATAATTCATGAGCTGCTAGATTACATTCAGGGTTATTTTTGGAGCTGGACGCAATGAGCCACAGAAAACTATTTGATACCAGAATAATGACACACATGCAATCACATATGTGCTGGATTATGTACTTGTGTCCTGAAGCTATATCACATACGTGTTTTTATGTGACCACTTTTTCCTTGTAGATACCCACAACAATGGATAATTGCCCCAAATCCCATAATGAGAGCAAGCTCTATGCAAAGAATAGGATTTTTTAATCTCAAATAAAATAAAGGTTTTAAAACTGACTTTTAATTTTAATTGCACTTTGCTATATATTTGATGATGGGGAATGTTTGGCTTTTCATCAGTGTGAATAAAAAATGATGTGGATATAAAATGGTTGAAGCTTTGAAAAAAGAACCTTGTCTTTTTTTAGCATAGTCTGAGACCACCCCTTCCAAACCTCTCATATTTTTCCAAGCTGTAGCTGTGCCCTTTATTTTTAATCTGAGTTATCTCTTGCATGTACCATCCCATTCCAATTTGGCATGGCATGCTGGTATTAAATTTCAACCACTATAATCTGCATCTAGGACAGTTGCCTTTGGTTGTACCATCTGGAAATTATAAAAGCTGAGATCCAAAGTATCTGGACAGCATTAGTTTCCCAGGGAGTTTGGGAGGAGGAAAATCATCAAAAAAGCAGCCAACCACATAGTCCACAGTCTGTTCTTAGCCCACAAGTTCTTCCAGATCATATTTTAGCTCTTGTTTCTGCATAATGAAATTCTTCCATTGCTAAACTGTACAGCCTTCTCGATTTCCAAGGTAATAAGATCTACAAATTGGGTGAATAATGAAAAACTGGATTTTACATTTGACTGACATGTTGAGAGATAGAAAAATGCATTACTGCAACTGGAAGCAATAGGAATGGCAGTCTATCACATACACAATATACAGATATATCATTTATATTTAAGGATTGTCAATAACCAAAGATTAAATAGTATAATCACCTTTTATTATCCCTTTTGCAAATATACAGCTTATACTGATAGAATAACCCCATAACTCCAGTTAGCCAGTTAGCAGGGCTTAAGGCTATTAGTATTAGAAAAAAAAATCTGTAAATTGAAGAATCTTAAAGCAAATATGGAACACAATTCTTTGTTGTCATTTGGGAAATTGTTTTCTTAAAGAAAAATAAATGAAATTAGTACACCAAAACATTACATCAATATATACATACACAAAATACATACACATAAATACAGAGTGCATATACATATATGCAAAGAGAAACAGACAAAAGAGAAACACACACACACCCCAAACATACACATGCAAAATTATTCCAGTTTATATTGTTTATCAAAGCAAATATTGTTTATTAAAACAAAATATTTCTTTGCTTTTTTTTTAGTTTCATGTATAAATGTTGTGTTAGAGTGATGTTTATCAATGGTGTTAATTCTTTAAATTACTCAAATTAAGTCAAATACTATGGAAAATAGATTCACTAACCCTAACTCCAGATTTATAAACCCGAATATATATTTAAATTATATTATATTAAATTATATTAATTATATTAATGTGTGTATGTGTTCTATTTGATAGTCTTTCAATGTGACATGTAACAATAAATTCAAAACAATTAAAGTATTAGACTATCAACAATTTTTCCTCTGTTCACAGCCAACAACAACTGACCTGTCAAATCCTGGGTAAGCTCTTAGACTGATTCGAAGAGTAGTTGCGATTCAACTACTTGTGAGACAACTTGCCTCTATCAAATTTTCCATTCTTTTATGCATACAAAGTAATCTACCAAGTGTGGCAAAAAAGAGTAAAGACATACAAATTAAAAATGGGTATAGTATCAATGGCAGTGTTGCAGCCATTGTCTTGACTTTTTTGATCACACTAAGTGGGTATCCCTGAATATGAGAAGGCTGCACATCCCTATATGCATATGTGTGTGACATAAGGAACATTTTTGTCCAGTCACCAGAGAAGCTTTTTCATTGCCATTTGCTGAATTACATTGGGAAGATGTTTGGAAAATTTTAAGCAATCTAGCGGTCTAAAAAAAAAATGTAGGATTAGTATTTTCATTCCTTCATATATTTAAATTATTAAATATTATTAAATTATTTAAATTATTAAATCTGCTTGTTCCCACACATAGAAATACAAAATACATAAAGGAATCCTTGAATACAATATGGAATATATTGCCCTCCAGTAGAATGGAGAATGCAGGTTCCATGCACTAGAAGCAAACTAGTTCTTTCTTTCAAAGTTGAGATGACTGATTATTTTTTATCTTTCTTTCTTTTTTTCCAAGGTGTTCTATTATCTGTAATAGAACCTCTTTGCCATTTATTATTAATTCGGATTAGGATAATTACTTATTAATCTTGAAAGCAGTAGCAGTCAGAATTTTATATATGGGAATAAATGTTCGCAATATCTTTAAATGCAATCTATGAAAACCACATAGCCAATCTTTTCAGAACATAATTAAATCAAACCATTTGTGCCATCACTATTACCTGAAGAATCATAGTTGTCAGACTAGAAAACATAAAATAAGTTCTAACTGCATGGACTCCAGGGAAGACAAGACATTTGTAGTAATTAGGTATAATAATTGATTAATTATCAGGAAATATCCATGTAAGTCTTAAATGAACTGCTGTACAAACTTATAAGGCAGACAGAAAGATATATGTGTGTGTTGTTTTCTATGGTGGAGAGTTAATCGGGATTCTTATTCCAGAAATAGTCACAGGAAGTTGTTTAGAAAGCAAGAAATATATCTGAATAATTTGCAAATACATTGTAAATTCTTAAGCTATTACCAGGAGTACTAAATGGGGATCTAAAATACCAGTCCTTACTCTTTCTTTGCTTATTTTAATCATCTTACCACACACAGAAATCTGAGCAAGAATGTTTATGTAGATAAGTTTATTTTCTCATTATGACTCTTGTGCTTATCAGATAGTAAGATAATTAGACTAAGCTATGCAACAATTTGTTTGTTTTTTAAAGTGTGCTGAAACTGACAAATGTACTCATTCTGACAATGGCTTGGTAGGAAAAAATATGATAAGGTTCCATAACTTATTTCCCTTTACAAGCATGTGGCTAATGCAGATAAGAAGCATGAAAATGTACATACACACACACACGCGTTTAAATATGGCAGGCACAAATTGTCTACAAAATATATTATAAACTAGTCAATTGGCATAATTTACTGCAGAAATAACCTGCATATAGTTTTTAGATGCTGCAGAACTCCAGTTCCCATCATTACTAGCCATGCAACTATTGAAGAAAGATTATGGAAGCTGCAATCCAACAATGTGTTGCCCAATTATTTCTCTTTTCCTAAATAAGATACCCTTAATAAGATGAGGTATCTGGAAGACTAGAAACATTCTCACTAAGGAGCTAAGGGATTAAAAAAATCAGAAGCGTTTTTAATTTCTTTTGTATAAATCATAACAAACTAGGACCAAGGAAGTCGGAACAAGCAAAAAAGTTCCAGCAGATCCGCTTTCACAGGATTAGAAGACAGCCCTATCATATAAAATTTTATCAGTGAGTTCCATGAGACAGAAAACAAATACTCATAAATATGAAACTAAATTTTTTATTGGGATTACAAACAATTCATTAAAAATGCCATTTTTAATGCATTTTGCATTATGCAAAGATCAAGTTCATGTCCTTTAGAGACTAGACGTCATGTGTTGCAGAGCCTTTCCCTATTTATCCTATTCTTCTTATCTACTCTTGAAATCACAAGCATAGCAGTGAAAATACTAAAACAGGACTGAGAAAACTCGGAGACCAATCTTCGGTTTGGAAACTCATAGGTTGCCATTATGACAATTAGAGACTCACTTTCTGTTCTTAAAGGAAAGTCAGGCTGTAAATCTAATGAAAAATAAGCAAATAAGAGTTTATGAGCTTTCTGCCCTTGTTCCATTTTCATAACAGAAAATGTAATGCTGTAGAGCTACCAGAATTGCCAAAGATGTCAGTCACAAATGCCAATCCAAGGTAGTCTCAAAAAAGTTGCTGGAAAAAAGCATTTTCATCTGATGGTGTTCTGCAAGACAGATTAGCATAATCCATTACATAGATTTTTTTTGCATCACATAAGTACATCTGTGCTAGTATCCTGTATTCTTAGGAATGAAGGAAATTCCATAGATTCCATCAATATATAAATTATATCAAGTGACCAGTCTCATTCAATGATCTCCTTCCTTAAGAGTTGTCAATAATGAAAGATTCAGGTCACAACTCAGATACTCAAATGTCTTGATTTTCTGTAAGAGACCTTTCAGAGATATTTCTATATCAACCAAAGGAATATTATAAGTCTTTGCAGCTGGCTTTAAATGTTAAAATGGGAGGAAGAAATATATTTGAGATAAAATTGCTCCATTCCCATTTTCCAAACAATCCCTAAATGAAACCAAAAATTCCTAAACTGAAATTATCACCATTCAGCCATCGTGATGACAGATTTAAAAAGCACAAATTCAGAATGGTGAGGAACTATAGAGTGACAGGGAACTCTAGGTGGCCTGTAGATTAACAAACCCTGTCCTACATGTCTCTCCCACCCCAATTAACTGGGGTTACAACTGTCTATATAAAGAACTCTCTGTATATGACAATATTTTTAAACTTGGCAACATTAAGATATGTGAACTTCAATTTCCAGAATTTCATAACTAGTTTGGTGGGCATAAACTTTAAAGTTGCTAAGTTTAAAAAACACTGTTCTACAGAATTGTGAAGGTTGCAGTACCCAATAGATCTGAAGGACACCAGATTGCAGGAGAGTTCACTGAGTGGCACAGTTTTAAACAAAGTGTGAATACTATCAATGAGCAGATAGTATTTTCTAATAGTTTTCACCCAAAACTGGAAAAACAATGACATACCATCAGAAGACAAGGTGATTAGAAAAATGATGGTGTGTGTGGATATGGATAAGCTCACAAAAGAGAGACAAGAAAAAGATGAAACAGAATACTACTTAGTCTGGGGGAAATGGTATAAATGGTTGGAGGAGAAAGGGGGGGGGAAGAGGGGGACAAAAGAAAACTAAACAATGGTTAAATTAGGGAGAGGAATATGAAAACAAATAGGAAGATATAAATTGTGGAAAGGAAACTAGGTACCTATTTATGTTAAATGTAAATAAAATATTTAGATTAAGAGAATACAGTGGGGCAAAAAAGTATTTAGTCAGCCACCAATTGTGCAAGTTCTCCCACTTAAAAAGATGAGAAAGGCCTGTAATTGTCATCATAGGTAAACCTCAACTATGAGAGACAAAATGAGAAAACAAATCCAGACAATCACATTGTCTGATTTGGAAAGAATTTATTTGCAAATTATGGTGGAAAATAAGTATTTGGTCACCTACAAACAAGCAAGATTTCTGGCTCTCAAAGACCTGTAACAACTTCTTTAAGAGGCTCCTCTGTCCTCCACTCATTACCTGTATTAATGGCACCTGTTTGAACTTGTTATCAGTATAAAAGACACCTGTCCACAACCTCAAACAGTCATACTCCAAACTCCACTATGGTGAAGACCAAAAAGCTGTCAAAGGACACCAGAAACAAAATTGTAGACCTGCACCAGGCTGGGAAGACTGAATCTGCAATAGGCAAGCAGCTTGGTGTGAAGAAATCAACTGTGGGAGCAATAATTAGAAAATGGAAGACATACAAGACTACTGATAATCTCCCTCGATCTGGGGCTCTACGCAAGATCTCACCCCGTGGGGTCAAAATGATCACAAGAACAGTGAGCAAAAATCCCAGAACCACACGGGGGGGGGGGGGACCTAGTGAATGACCTGCAAAGAGCTGGGAACACTATGTCACCAGGGACTCAGATCCTAAAGTGCCAGATGTGTCCCCCTGCTTAAGCTAGTACATGTCCGGGCCCATCTGAAGTTTGCTAGAGAGCATTTGGATGATCCAGAAGAGGATTGGAAGAATGTCATATGGTCAGATGAAACCAAAGTAGAACTGTTTGGTAGAAACACAACTCGTCGTGTTTGGAGGAGAGAGAATGCTGAGTTGCATCCAAAGAACACCATACCTACTGTGAAGCATGGGATGACAACATCATGCTTTGGGGCTGTTTCTCTGCAAAGGGACCAGGAAGACTGATCCATGTACAGGAAAGAATGAATGAAGCCACATATCGTGAGATTTTTAGTGCAAACCTCCTTCCATCAGCAAGGGCACTGAAGATAAAACGTGGCTGGGTCTTTCAGCATGACAATGATCCCAAACACACCACCCAGACAACGAAGGAGTGGCTTCGTAAGAAGCATTTCAAGGTCCTGGAGTGGCCTAGCCAGTTTCCAGATCTCAACCCCATAGAAAACCTTTGGAGGGAGTTGAAAGTCCGTGTTGCCCAGCAACAGCTCCAAAACATCACTGCTCTAGAGGAGATCTGCATGGAGGAATGGGCCAACATACCAGCAACAGTGTGTGCCAACTTTGTGAAGACTTACAGAAAACGTTTGACCTCTGTTGTTGCCAACAAAGGATATATAACAAAGTATTGAGATGAACTTTTGATATTGACCAAATACTTATTTTCCACCATAATTTGCAAATCAATTCTTTCCAAATCAGACAATGTGATTGTATGGATTTGTTTTCTCATTTTGTCTCTCATAGTTGAGGTCTACCTATGATGACAATTACAGGCCTCTCTCATCTTTTTAAGCGGGAGAACTTGCACAATTGGTGGCTGACTAAATACTTTTTTGCCCCACTGTGTGTGTGTGTGTGTGTGTATGTATGATATACTAGAAAGATATGTATAAAAGATAGATTAAGATAAGAAAGAGAACATGTATAAATATGGATTACTGATGCGAAGATGTTGAAAAGAAGATGTAAATATCTGTGTTTGTTTTTTAAAAAAACTGTTTAATAAAAATTATTTTTAAAAAATGAGCAGATAGTATTTTGTATCTTTGATAGTATTTTTCCCACCACTAACAGCCAGTCAGGGTATTAACAATTCAGGATAAATAGACCTTCAGTTTCAGGATTCCAACTGAAATTATTGCAGCACTTAAGGAATATTTTTATATATTCCCCTCTGGAGTAAGTATTAGAAGATATGAGATGTAATCAGGACCACATATGTAAGGCAGCAATAGATGAATTATGACATTGTGCATCTGAGATTCAAAAGATTTTGGTTTACATCTAAAATTGAAAAATAGTTTCAGATCTTTCTGACAGACACAAAATGATATTCTTCTTTTTTGTTGCATCAATCTATCTGACCCCCACCATAAAATTATTCCTAAAACCATTGAAAATATGTGTTTTCCGATGGTCTTAGGTGACTCCTGTGAAAGGGTTATTCGACCCCCAAAGGGGTCCCGACCCACAGGTTGAGAACCACTGATCTAGAGGTAAGGAGGATGTAGCTAATTTCAGAAGGCCATTGACATCACACATTGTCCACTTTCTGCCTCTTAATAAATAAATGACACAGGACAAAAGTTTGTGAAAAAGCAACACACTTTGTTCATTTTATTCATTCTAGTTAATTATTCTTATTAAATTTATATATCACCTAACTCCAATGTCTCTAAGCAGCTTTCAGATGAAAACATGAAAATAAGACAATAAAAAGAACGTAGTAAGTAACAGGAAGCAAATTAATGATAATGATAATCAATAGAGAAGTAATAGAAAAATGGGCCATTTGTGGCGTGGAAATTCTGACCAGGAACCTTCAAAATGTGAAGGTAAAAGTAATATGACAGAGTATTCAAGCTGTCCCTTTCATGGATCATTACCTTATCGTGGCAAAGGGGCTTGCATAGCTCAATGAAGCTATGAGCTATGCCGTGAGGGCCAACCAAGACGGACAGGTCATAGCAGACAGCTCTGACAAAACATGATCCGCTGGAGAAGGAAATGACAACCTACTCTAGTATCTGATGCGGGTGAAAGAGGGGAGTGCAAAAGTTGGATTGAAATTCAACATTAAGAAAACTAAGATCATGGCTCTCGGCCCTCTCATTTCCTGGCAAATAGATGGGGAAGAAATGGATGTAGTGACAGATTTTATTTTCCTGGGCTCCAAGATCACCTGGGCACATGGCAGTGATGGGTTCTTCCTGGTTCGGCCCAGTTCTGCCGAGCCGGTAGTGGTGATGATATGACATCACTGAACCAATTCTGCCCCCCTGCCCCCCCTCCACCCCCACCCCGCCCCTCCCCCTCCGCATTATTCTTACCTTTTATTTGGCCCCATCCCCAATCTATTGCTGCCTCCTGAGTCCCAGCTGATGGCTAGAGGGAAAAAAACTGTTTAAACTCTTGCAGCAGGGCTTCAAAGGGCCGCCCTACAGCCGATCAGTGTTAAAAGAAAACAAATGAGTAGACAGATGCCTGCAAAAATAAATGGGTAGATCAGTACAGCTCTGCAAGCAGTTAAAAGCCTGGTAGACCAGTACCTCTGCTAAATCCTAAATAATTGTCACATGACCATCAAGCCACGCCCACAAAATAAGACACGCCCACAGAACTGGTAGTAAAAAAATTTAGAACTCACCCCTGGCACATGGGGATTGCAGCCAAGAAATTAAAAGATGCTTGCTCCTGGGGAGGAAAGCTATGGCGAATTTAGATAGCATACTAAAAAGCAGAGACATCACCCTGCCAACAAAAGTGCATATAGTCAAGGCTATGGTTTTCCTAGTTGCAATGTATGGTTGTGAAAGTTGGACCAAAAGGAAGGCCATTCTCCATTCTGCCTGGACAAGATTACAGTCCATTTTTCTAACTATAAGAGCATGAAAACAACTAAGCCAAACTTTTCTGTCCTTTTATGTCAAAAAATGGGATCCATCTCAAAGAAATCTCTTTACATACAGTAGGATTTTTTTTCAGTCTTACATTCCAAAACTGCAGCATTTCTTAAGAATTTTTAGGTAACTTCCTGAATTTGGGATATCAAGATGCCTGGGGAAATCAAGGCTATTTAAAGTTTAGGGAATCAAAGCTCTTGAAAGACTGAAAATTCCTAGGGGGTTCTAGCTGGTGGTGCTATGATTCACTTTAAAAAACTTTGTTTACAAAATACATCTTTTTAAAAGATAAGTTAATATGTCCTGATTATTAACTTTTGATATTTCTCATTCTAAAGGACTAACGTGATGTATTTTTGGAACTAGTTGCTGCCTAATTCAGAGAGCATTTTAGATCATGAGTAATCTATGTGTTGCTGCATTACATGTTGAACCAGCTTGTTTGCTCCTGAACTTGCATTTCAGTCAATTTGCAATGACAAGAAAACAATAGAGTTTATCTTATGTCAATCAAGCAAATAAGTAGGCACTTCAAATCCATAATTCAATGGTTTATGCTCATATCATTCTCATAGATCTGATGTTGTTTTTAAATATCTCAATAAGTATCTGGTATATAATTTAGAACAAACAGAATATTTGCCGTAAGAATTAATTGTAATTGAATATTGTACAGTCCCATTTCCTATTTAATTGTGGGTTGCCCCCAATTCACACCGGTTCTATAGAACCGGTAGTAAAACCAGCGGGAGGCTCCATCCTCTGACCCCGACATCATCAGAATGTTTCTGCGCATGCGTAGAAGAGCGTGTGCGCACGGCCCCATTGCGAACCAGTAGTAAAGGTAAGTAGAACCTACCCCTGCTATTTAGGTCTTATTTAAACCAATATATAGATATTCTAACATTGTATAATTGTAAAATATATAGGAAAAAACTTATATACCAGATCAGGTCCCCCCTCCCCCCAATATGCACTAATGCAGATGGAATTGGCACAGATCATTTACACAATGATCTGATAAGAGCCTGATGGCGCAGCAGACTAAAGCACTAAAGCACTGTTATTAACTGTTATTAACATCAGCTGCCTGCAATTACTGCAAGTTCAAATCTCACCAGGTTCAAGGTTGACTCAGCCTTCCATCCTTTCTAAGGTAGGTAAAATGAGGATCCAGATTGTGGGGGCAATAAGCTGACTTTGTATAAATATACAAAAAGTATGAAGGCTATTGCTTAATGCATTGTAAGCCGCCCTGAGTCTCCGGAGAAGGGCCGCATATAAATCAAATTAAAACAACAACAACAACAACAATCCTGCGTGTTTTATTTTTGTTTGCATGCACTACTTATTTTTCATTCCCAGGAAGGTAAGAAAAATAGTGCTGGCATACAACATTAGTATCAAGTTGTAGAGGCCTAGTTTAATACTCGCAACATGCAAAATGCTGTCAAAAAGTGTTTGGCTCCAGCTACTTGAATATTATTAAGCAGTCCACTTTTCTATCTGCCTATTTTAATGTATGAGCATGTAATTGTAACAATTTGGCTAGTTTTTCTCGTAGGCATAATTACAGCACTAAAACTTCCACTTAATCATGAGATAAGGTCAAGTAGTATGATAACAACAGTCATGCATTTTTCATTATCTTCTTATTTTCATTATAGTACATTTTCAATTTCTTACTGTTCAAATTCATTTTCTAACTTCTGTTTAAGTGATGTTTCAATCATTCCAGTATTAGAACACTTTGATTATAGAGCAATTCAATAGTTATATTTAATTCCTTTTAATTCAATTTTTGTTGATGAGTTTTTGGTGTTGTAAAGTATCACATACAATAATAGGATTACTGTTCCATTATTATAAGTATATATTGTTTAATATTCACATTCTTTCCTCACACTTGCCCCTAGGAAGCTAGTTCAACTTCTGGTAAATGGATGTATACTGGTATATCTTGCTATGTCTATAACGACAACTCTTTTGTCAAGAAGCAATTATCTCACCCATTTTACAATTGAGGGGTCCAAATTTATCTACTTGTGTTCAAAATTTCAAATGTGCTCCCAGATAAAAAAATATATAGCTACCACTGCTCCGAACAATGGTATATAAAATTAGATATGTTGTTCATATTCAGATAGAGCAAAAACTTACTAAAATGATAGGAACCGCTTTTAAAATTAGTCACTTTCATAATATGTTTATCACTTGTTTATCACTGTTACTCAGGGCACATATAGCATAAATACTTTGTTAAATTGCCTTTCAATACAACTAGTCTTCATCTTACAGTTTTCCAAAATATATTGTACAAATAAAAAGATTTATTCAGTAGGTTAATGACAGAGATGTCCAAGTGAAGATTTCAGGTTACCTGAAACTCCTCAATCCTTGATGTGCCACATCAGAATTTTTGGAAGTTGTTATTAAATTGTAATATTTAATTTGACAAAGTAGCTAAAGTACTAAATGCTTTATTTAATACACCACAAGTTTATACTGAGCATGGCAATGTTCAAATAAATTAAATGAATAGATTAACTGTTACGTATGGACAGACATGGTAATTTGCAAGACCACCGCGGATTGGATAGAAATCACAGCAGGAAAAATAAAATTGCTGTCAGTGGCCAGCGGGCAAGCCAAAGCGCTTTAAAAGGCGAGCTGCATCTGTTGCACAGCAGTTCTTTTCATGGCAACCATTCAATAAAGGTACTGAAAGGATTCTGGAGTCTCGTCTTTTCCTTCCTATGCATTGGACTTAACACTGGCAATGAAGGTGGGATTTGAGGAAGATTGAGGACAAAGAACTGACAGCTCACCTCATAGCACTGCGGCCATCTCACAGTAAATCACACTGTATCGGCCAACTGGACAATGGCTGCCAATCCATCGCAAGCACCCATGATTTTCCACCCAGAATCAGAGGAATGGCAGATATACATGTGCCAATTCCAAATGTACATGGAGGTGAACAACTACTAGGATCTCCCTGACAACCAAAAGTGAGCACTGTTCCTTACATACTGAGGAACCAAGGTATTCAAGATGGCCCAGATGCTCATATCACCAGCTGACATAGAATCCATCTCCTGGACAACACTACAGACCACTATGCACCAACAGCAACACCCATGGTCAGCAGGAATGAGGTCTATCACTGGTGCCAGAGAGAGGGAGAAACCATTAACGAGCTCATGGCCAAATTACGGGAGATTGCTGCCAAGTGCAAATTTATAAACCCAGAGGAGATGATGAAGGACCGCATCATCCTGGGAATGAGAGACTTGAATCTCCAAAAGAAATTACTGGTGAGGTGGGGAGTATCTTTCAAAGATGCAGTGGAGGAAGCATGAGCCACAGAATCTTCCGATAACTCCGCCGCCAACATCCTTAGAAATAGTGGAGTCCATCATGCCCACCAAGAATGTGAGAATCTGGCAAAATATACCGAAGGCAAGGATGAGAGGGACCAGGATGAGGCTGTCCATTGGGTCTATCCAGACCAACGGGTAAGCCCCCAAGACATTGACTACGAAGCACCTTGGGCTTTCACACCCAATCGATGTGCAGATTCAAAGAGGCCATCTGCCACCGCTGCCAAAAGAAGGGATGCATAGCAGAGGCCTGGACAGCCACCCAACCAGTCCCAGTCCAACCGAGGCCGTGACTGGGGACCCAGAAGCCAGGAATGCCAAGGGACCAGCACCATGATGAACACTACCCAGAGTGCAGCAGCATTAACCAGACCACTGTGGGGCACTCCGATGCATGTGATGGAGAAAAATTCCATGTAAAGCTCACTGTGGAGGGAAGTTCATACGACATGGAACTAGATATGGGATTGTTTTTCACAATAGCCTCCTGGGCAACTCTGAAGCGGCTCAACCCGAGTTTTCCCCAGAAAAAGCTAAAGCCACAACGGATCCAGCTGAACGGCAGGGCAACACCATCCGCATCCTGGGAAGAGCAGAGGTCAGAGTCCAATTCAGGATTTCAATGGCCATCTTCCATTAACCATGGCTGAGAGTGACCATCTCACATTGCTGGGAGTAGAGTGGTTCAAATCACTGGGCCTGGGCATCACCGGACTGCACAGGATCAAAGGAGATGAACTGGACCAGCTTCTGGCTGAATTCCGAGATGTATTTGATGGAAGCCTAGGTAAATATATGGGAAAACCCATATCCTTCAGCCTAGACCCCAGGATAACCCCAATAAAGCTTAAACATTGACGGGTGCCTTGAGCTAATTGCTCAAGGAGTACTCCAGCCAGTCGACCATGCCATGTGGGAGACCCCAATCATGACCCCAGTAAAGCCGGATGGTTCTATCAGGATATGCACTGATTATAAATGCACGCTCAATAAGGCATTGCAACAGAGTGCATATCTGATTCCCGTGGTGCAACTCCTCCTGCATTCACTAGGCAATGGCAAGGTTTTTGCCAAATTGGACCTAGCCCAGGCATATCAAAAATTGCCAGTGGATACTACCACAGTGGAAGCACAAACCATTGTGACGCACAAGGGGGCTACAATTTGGAGTGAGTGTGGTCCCAGGGCTTTTTCAGATCCTCATGGAGTGACTCCTGCAAGGCATCCCAGGAGTTTTCCCATATTTTGACGATGTTCTAATTTCAGGGCAATCACTATATCAACTCATATGCCAAGTAAGAGAGACATTAAAGAGATTCCAAGTGAAGGTGCTCAAAGTCAAGAAAGAAAAATGTAAATTTGGGGTGAAGCAAATCAAATTCCTGGGCTACCTCATCAATGGGAATGGCATCCATCCCACAGATAGCAAAATAAAAGCAATCAGAGAAGCCCCCAAGACAAAAAATCCAAGAGCCTTGGATAGTACAGTGGTCTAAAGCCCTGTTATTAACATCAGCTGCCTGCAATTATTGCAGGTTCGAATCTCACCAAGGCTCAAGGTTGACTCAGCCTTCCATCCTTTCTAAGGTAGGTAAATTGAGGACCCAGTTTGTGGGGGCAATAAGCTGACTTTGTATAAATATACAAAAGTATGAAAGCTATTGCTTAGCGCATTGTAAGCTGCCCTGAGTCTCTGGAGAAGGGCGGCATATAAATCAAATAAAAATAAAATAAAAAAAAATAAAGCAGAATTACAGGCTTTTCTTGGGCTACTTAATTTTTACGGAATCTTTTTAAAACAAAAGGCGACAGTTGCTGAGCCACTCCACACTCCTCGGGAAGACAATGGCCTGGAAGTGGGAATGAGAGGACATTGCTTTTACTGCCGTGAAGCAGCTGCTATCATGGACAGTGTCCTCATCCAATACACGTAAACTCTTCCATTACTGCTAATGTGTGATGCTTCCCCCTTCGGAGTAGGAGCCGTCCTCAGTCATCAACTGCCAAGTGGATCTGAAGCACCCATCACATTCTACTCCAAAACGCTGTTCCCAGCAGAGTGAAATTATAGCCAGTTGGATAAAGAAGCGCTAGCAATTATGGCTGTGGTCAAGCACTTCCATGAATATCTCTACGGCCAACAGTTCGAGCTAATCACGGACCACAAACCTCTGCTGGGACTACTAGCTGGAGACTGACAAACACTGAACTTTATGGCACCCCGGATGATGAGATGGTCCATTTTTCTCATTGACTACAACTACAAACTAATTCATCATCCCGGCACCAGCATCGGCAACACAGATACATTCAGCAGATGCCCAATGCCAGATTTCATGGAAGACCTGGCACCAATGATGTGAGTCACTGATTTTAATTTTTAACTTTTATTTCATTGTGATTTGATTTTAATTTTTATTTCATTGTGATTTGTATTGGAAACTGTCATTTTATAACCCGCCCTGAGTCCCCAGGGAGAAAGGCAGCATATAAATCACAATAATAAATAAATAAATAAATAAATACTCCCCATCGACATCAACCCTACCAGCCCTACCACATCACATGAGATCACAGACCACACAGAAGGAACGCTGTGCTGGCTAGTGCTGAACTGGATGTTGAGGGGATAGCTGCAGGGAAAGATGGAGGAGGAATTTCGAACATTCAAAAATAAGAAAATGGAGTTGTCAGCAATGAGAGGATGTCTGTTATGGGGGGAGAGAGTAATAGTTTCAAAGGATTTAAGGGGGCAAGTGCTGGAAACATTGCATGCGGGGCACCCAAGGATTGTATGCATGAAGGCACTAGCCCGGAGCTACATCTGGTGGTCCCAAATTGATCGGGACATTACAGAATGGGTAGCAACATGTATGCCCTGCCAAGAAATCAGACCAGTGCCACACAACACTGCATGAGTGGGATGCGCCCAAGGAACCTTGGTCACGGATACATATAGACTTTGCGGGACCTATGTGGGGGACAAACGCTTTTGATTGTCATGGATGCATATTCAAAGTGGTTGGAAGTGACCATAATGCCATCCATGACGACGGAGGCAACCATCTGGACACTTAGGAGACTGTTTGTGATGCATGAGTTACCTGATGTGTTGGTGTCTGATAATGGGTCACAGCTAATGGTTAAGGCAATGGAATCATTTTTGGTGGAGCAAGGGATTAGGCATGCCCTGGTGGCTCCATTTTGCCTGGTGGCAGGAAATGGCCAAGTCGAACGAATGGTGAGACTCACCAAGGAGACACTCACCAGAATGAGTCCAGGGAACTGGCAGGAAAAAATCGACAAATTCCTCCTTACCCAAGATATAACTCCAGCTCCGCCACCAACTGAAGCCCAGCAGAGATACTGATGGGCATGAGACTACAGTCCCAGTTGGACTGATTACACCCGGAATACCACCCATACACCCCCCTAGACTCAGCCAAACCAGAGAGAGCATTCAAAGTTAATGATCTAGTGTTTGCACATAATTATGCAGGGTACCCGATGTGAGTAAAAGCTAAGGTAATTACTGTTACGGGGCCCAAATCATATAGGGTGGAGTTGGAAAATGGTAAAACATGGAGAAGGCATATTGACCAACTCCAGACTAGGTGGGGAGAGTCACTCTTGAGACACAGGGAAGTCAAAAATAAAGAGAAAAGAATGGACCAACAAACCACAAGTTTGCCTCAAGGAGCATACACACTGGAGACCAGAGACACCAACAACCATGCACCTGCCCTGCGTACAAACCAGTCTGGTGGACTGAACTCAAGCCCGAGGGTCGATGATGGAAACTTACCAGAGTCCAGCAAGGTCCCCCGAAGCACCCAAGGAGTCGAGAGTGAGGAATCTAGGCTGAAGACCACCTCACACAGTAGAGTTCCAAGAGGTTCCATCCCAGCCAGATGGAGAAACAACAGGGTCAACCGAGCCAGCTGACATCCCAGGAATGACTGAACCACGCAGGCCCAGTAGGACTTTCAGGCACCCCACCTACCTGTGTGACTATGTCACATACGTGGGTCACGGATTGGACAATTTTCCAGCTAGGAGGGGAGGGCTGTTATGTATGGACGGACGTGGTAATTTGCATGACTGCTGCGGATTGGATAGAAATCACGGCAGGAAAAATAAAATGCTGTAAGAGGCCAGCGGGCAAGCCGAAGCTCTTTAAAAGGTGAGCCGCAGCTGCTGCACAACAGTTCTTTTCATGGCAACCATTCAATAAAGGTACTGAAAGGATTCTGGAGTCCTGTCTCTTCCTTCCCGCACATTGGACTTAACACTAACTGTATTTAATTTTAATTACATTTTAATTTAAATAGAATAGAAGATAATTCTTTATTGGCCATGTGGGATTGGACACACAAGGAATTTGTCTCCAGTGCATAAGCTCTGTGTACATGAAGCAACAAGTGATAAACCATGATCATAATCATAAAACTATGTGAAATTATATTTATATTCTCGTGACCCTAGCAAATGACTCAAGGCAAATGCAATACTCAGCCTAGAAAAAATAATGCGTATTTCAAGTATTGAGCCTGCAATGCAATGTTATATTCCTCTAATAAAAAGATAAGATCATATTGACTAAGATCAGCTCTTCAGGATTTCAAGCCATCAATTTTCCAGCCCTACTAGGAGATATCAAGGACTGAACATCTAACCCTGAGCCACCATTTTTCTTTAAACCACATTGTATATGTCCTTATATAGATACAGAATAGAAAATGATTAAAGCAAAGATAGTTGGATCAAGTAATTATTATCTTGCTGACTGTATATCTTATCACTATTATCTTACTGAATGTATCATATGCAACAGAATCATGCGGTCTCAATTTGGACAGATTCTGATCCAAACAGCTATTACTCTGAATGTAACTTTAACCATTTAACCAAATTTAAAAGCTCCATGGTTAATTGTTAATCTAGCCAAACAGGGGATTGTTATGTCTCAACAATTTTCTTTGAATGTTTTCAAATCTGGAATTCCCTCAGTGTGATTTTTATTATTCATATTTGAATTGAATTATGTCATGGAAAAATATTACATAAAAAAGCAGAAATATAAAACAATATTTTTATATTTTTATAAACATTGCCATTAACACTGATATATTTAATATTAGTACCTTAATAAGCAATGCCATACTTAAAGCAATATTATCCTTTATTATACAGGAATGAAAATTATCAGAGAAGCATTTGTTTAAAAATTTGCATCTTGTTCATCAAATTGTTTTCCTAGATAGCAATGCATTTTTAAAGTTCAATGAAAGTTACAGTGGGAAAGCAGTAGACATAGGAAAGCCAAAGAAGTGTGAAATGAAAAGTTATCATGTGGCTAATTAGACCTAGAAATGCCTGTCTTCTTTTTCCAGGGGTGGGTGGGTGTGGAGGTGGGTGGGGGGAGTGCATAATTTTGAGTTCTGGTTTTAAAAAAAAAGTTAAACCATGGTTAGCTTAACTGTTCTAGAATTGTGAAAATATAGCCTTTGTATCACAGTAGATCCTAGCTAAAAAACTGATTCCAGAGAAGCCAAATGAAGTAGAAAACCCTTTCCAGCTTCTCTTTTATCTGCTATAAATCTCAAATTTATAGTTTGTTGAATATAATATAAGGCACAGGTATTTGAAACGACTTATGGTCATGTGTAAGTCTTCCAAGTTTTATTTATAAAAAGCTAATAAACCAAGTTATAACCTTTAAAGCATAAAAAGACAGAAATATATATTCTTCAAAACTTAAAAGTTGCAAACATAGTTATGTGTCTTTAAATAAGCTTTATCTGAATATATGGTGGAAAAATTCATCCAGGTTATTAGGACATACTTCATTCTAAGCATGTAAGCCAGCACCAGTACTTTAGCTATGATTGGGATGATTGACCTCAATTATTTATAAAGATCCATATATTATCAAAAACCTCTGTTAGCTCTCAAAGTTCTCGTTTTGTTTTTGCTGTTGTTTTTGTTATACCAACATCCCCCAAAATAAGGACTATGCAAGAAACAATTAGAATTACAATAGAAAGTCTGGTGAAAGAAGGAAAACAATGCTACTTAAACAGAAACAGAAATGTTAAAATCAAAACATATCTGGGGGAGGGAATGTTTCCTCACAAAACATCTTGCTCTTGGAGTCTTAATCCTACTTAATCCTACTTAAAACTCAAACCATAGTTTTAAATATGATCCCCAAAAAATTTCAAGAGCTCTGAACTCAAGAAATCCAAGCAAAAACTCAGGTTCAGGAACGTGCTTGAATAACAGCCCATGGCTTCCCTGTGAGAGAATAGCTACTCAGAAAATTGCCAGCACCTGTGTGATTTTTAGTGTGTCTCTTTAACTCCTCCCCACAGCCAGCGCTGCAACACTGGCTATAAAAGCGGTTCTGTGAAGCAGTTAGGTTTGTGTGTGGGTGGGGAAAGAGGAGATGCAATGTAGGGTGTGTTTGTGTATAGAAGCAAAGCAGCCAGAAAGAGAAGTTTTTCTAGCAATATTCAAACAATAATGGTAGAATATTCACAAGGAGGATAAGTTGAAGTAGTAGTAGCTGTGGAGATGAGGGGAGAAGAGTGAGTAATGCTATGGGTAATGCTATGAGTATGAGTTATGCTAAGAGTATGCAAGGGCTTGTGTGTATTGTCTGTGTTGTGGTTGATTCTTTTGTTTCTTGAGCCTAAAAAATTGGATAGTTAAAATAAAATTTGACAAGTAGTGGTAGTGAAATATACAAAACAAAGTGCATTATTCATAAAAGATAGCATAGCCTCACAGGTGACATCTACACAAGTGGGACTGGGTCAGATTCAAGAAATTAAGTTTCTGTGTACAATACAAAAATAAAAAGTTTTATCTGCAAAAGGAAGTGAGTTTGGCCCTTACAGAACTCAGATTTTTAAGGCAATAGCCACTATTCTGACTGTAAAAAGCTAAGTCACTCACTATAACCTACACCAAACAAACATGGATAAAAAGGCAGAAAGGGCAGGTTCTCCTTTAAATATAGAACAAACTTACTTCTTTGTAGAGTCTGGCATGCAGCATATGCCTTTAGTAAAACCAAAGAAGGTAAACCATCCAGAAGAGAGGTTAAGCTCAGATACTTGGGCAAATATCTTTATAGAAATGTTGAATCAAAAGCAAGTAAAAATATTTTGTTTCTTTTCTTAGAGTGGTTTGTGGGGGAGAAGACAGGTGAAGATAAGCTAGAAGGGAAAAGAGTGAAGGAGAAAGACAATAAGAGTTTAGAGGTTTACATAAAAATCCAGTTACCGGTGTGGCACATTTACCTCTAGAATTTTAAAAACATATAGATAGGGCAGATGATCCTAAAGACAAAAATGTCGAAGATATCAGAGAAAGAAGACATAGAAAAAAACTATTTTATTCTGTTGAAATAGTTTTAAATGGGTGACTGAATGGCTAACCACATTAGCCCAACTGTAACACGGAAGATTTCTAAGAGCGGATCGCAATCTTCCAGCTAGGGAAGTAATAGATCTACTCCCATATTAAGGAGGAAATACTATACAGATAACTCCTTGTACCTCTAGGTAAAGATTTAGGGGTTACACATATGACAAACATGAAGGGACCCATGAATTGGAAAACCTAGCCAGGAAATGGTTGAAACCAGATGAAAGCAAAGAAAAAAATGATAGAAAAAGCCATTTCAGAACAGTTTCTATACATACTCTCTATCAAAATAAGGTTTGGGGTGCAAGAACACTACCTGGAAATGGGTGAAAGGACAATAGAATTGGCTGAGAACTGTATGGCAGCAAAAAGATCAGAGAATGCTAGAAATGAAGATGCAGAAGAAGCAAAGGAAATAATGAAACCTCTTCAAGAAAGTAGGGACTATGAAAATCTGGGAAGTTTAAAGGAGAAAGATGTTTTTCAAAAAAGCCTTTAGCTTCTTCCCAAATGAAAGGAAGGCATTGATAAGACACCTTAGTCTTTTTAACTGTGAAAAAAGACAGTTGTGAAAAAATTGTAAAAGCCAGATGAAAAAAGGAATGTCTGCAGTATGTAAGCACTACTGGGAGGAATTTATGATCCCAACAAAGTTAATGTTGCTGTAGAGGCCTAGTAGATACTGGACATAGATTAACATTAGTATATCCTCATTTAAAAAAAAAACATCATCTATGGAAAAGAACTCCTTACCAGTGTTTGAGTAGACTGATATTGGTTAAATCCAGGCTATATAAATAGGGCATTACACAGGTGATGATAGAAGTTATCTCTAATTTACCATGTAATCAAGGTCTTTCTACTTACTGATGGTTGGACACAGATAAAAGTATTCAAGGAGGATGCTAATATAGTGGGAGTAACCACAAGAGCCCAGTCTAGGGCAAACATGAGACTAGAGCAGAAGCAGGAAGGGGAAGGTAACTGGGATCTTTCCCAGCCATACTGATCTAATAGAAGAAATAGGATGTCCTAAGGCTGACAAAATTAGAGGTAAACCTATAGGGATAGCCAACTCTTAAATAGAAAATTCACTTAGGATTCTTACAAAAGGAAGACTAAACATTAAAACATTGTTGGTTAGCAGCAGAAAGGGAAAGAAACAACATCCAGATTCCAAGAAAAATCAAGGCGGCAGTTCCAAATTCATCCATATATACAAAGGAACAAATCAAACAAATAGTTCCTCAGAAATATTGCAACACTGTTAGATTTTATTGGCCAGGCATCTGTAAAGGGTGTACTCCATTGTTGCACACCCTGCCCTGTTAGTCAATTAGTGAAACCAACAGGACAGGACATGATAAAGTTTCAACGGAGAGAGTGCCTGTGATTCCTAGTCCTTTTTCTAAAATAACCATAACACAAGAGCTGTGTTATGAATTATGAAATTGAACTGAAAGACAGAAAATCTACCATGCCAACTCCTGAGAAAATAGCACAATAGATTTCAATTTGGAATGACTTTGCTTATACTGAAAGGCAGTTATCCAGAATGGTTGGACCAAGCTTGTGATGCAATCCTGCATCCACATCTCATGGAAAAGTACATATTCTAGCTTTTGGGACAGTAAAAGAAAGATATACAACATATGAGATTGTAAATGTATGTTCACCATACCACCAGGTTTATTTGCTTTAGTTAGAGCACAGAATATGAAATCTATATAACAAATTGCACAGCGTCTCTATAGGATTCTTGAACTATTGAAAGAAGTGTTTAAAAATGAAAGAGGAGATGGGAGGAGAGGATTTTGTATTTATTATGAACTTGATATCAGTAATGAATCATATATTATGGGGAAGGTGAGATACTTACTTGTCAGATTACACGTAAGCCAAATTCAATAATATCCAGCCTTGTTTACCCAAGGAATGAATTTGATCAATAGCAACATGCTTTAACTTCATTCATTTGCTTCAAGCAATATTTCTCTGCTGAGACTGGAACCTAGTTTGGAAGTGCTGATGAAGCACTCCCTGGAAGGCAGATTATGTATTGACGCTGCTCTTGTTGATAGAAAAAATGTTGTGCCTTGGATTTGCATCAATAATGTGGAAAAACTTTGATTTGAGAATGGAAATGTTAAGTCATACCATCTTGGATAATTCCTGAAGGCAGACAAGTTGAACTAATGCACATCCATATAGAAAAATCTAAAATTTGCCCAAAGGGTAGGTTACATATAAAATGTAGTGCAGACAAAATTGGAATATCAACATTCCTTTATATGCTTCATATAGTACTTCCTCACATCCTGGGACAGTGTATCAAGCTTGTCAGTAATTTGATATAGTGACGGAATAATATTAGCGCAGTTTAATATTCATATATGATATCAGCATGCATGAACTTTAATAACCAAATCCTCATAAAATATGAACTGTCAACTAAGCCTCCAAGATTAAAATTCTTGTTTGATCAATCTGCTTGACTGATCCCTGGTCCTTAAAAAGCAAAAGTTTGATGAAAACTCCTGTGGATTAGCTTTTTAGATCAGACACCCAAAGACCATTAAGTGTATTTAAGAGTAACTCTCAAAGACTTCAGTAAAGCTTATTCCAAGGGAAATATATAGGATTAAAGTTTTGATCTTTAATTATAACTGTGTAGAAATGCAGAATACAGTATAAAATATTCTAAGCTTTGTCCAAAGAGACAAAAATTCCAGATGTTTCTTGAGAAATATTCATAACAGGATTTTATGACATGGGATGACATTACTGATTACTATATGCATTTGCTGAAATGTATCTGCTGAATGATTCCTACTGTATATATATAATCTCTACATTATGCATAAATTAGCTAATATTCTTGGCGGGTACCTACCCATAATAATATATTTCTAAACATATCATCCATGACAAAACATGTATGTATTTTTCTATTGTCAATGCCAGAGATAAGCAAGATGAGCAAAAGTGTTCAATCAACTATTTCTCTTACTGCCTGACCAGCTTGGTAAAGCTGGGGGAGCTTCTAAAGATTACTTTAATTAAAATAAAAGGAAAGTTGCATTTAAGATACTTTTAATTAACCTCTCACCCTCAACTTTATTTCCAATAAGGCTTCAGAGCTCCAAATATATTCCACAAGAATCTCTGTAAAATGTTTTGATGGCTACCAGTAATTGCTTTGAAAATTTGCTTACCAGCCCACAGAAACACAATCTTCCTCTCATTCTGTCTCCTACTTCTGTCTTTGCTCACTTCCACCCTTTTCCTCCCTTTCTAATAACTAGGCAGAACTGGCAGAGATTTTCTCCTATTGTGTTGCAGTATGTAATATGCAACATCATATGCATTATATGCCATAATGACAATGTTATGATATTCAAACACTCAAACAAATAGCTATGATCTAGTTAAAATTAAACAATGGAGACTGAAAAATTTAACAACTATAACAATATTTTCATCATACAAATCTTATTTTGAAATAAGATATTTCTGACAACATTATTTGTCTGATATGATAAATGTCTTATAGTTATTTATTTTATTTATTTATTTATTTGATTTTTATACCGTCCTTCTCCAGCAGGACTCAGGGCGGTGAACAGCCGAAATAAAACATAGCATACAAAATTTAAAAACAGTTTTAAAAGTATTAAATAATTTCGGCCCACAATTTAAAACAACCCAGTTAAAACCAATTACAAATTAAAACCAAAGGATGGGATCAAATCTGCCCAGCTAGATGAAATAAGTGAGTTTTCAGGGCCCAACGACAAGTCCGGAGGTCTGGTATCGTGCGTATCTCTGGGGGTAGGTTGTTCCAGAGGGTGGGTGCCACCACAGAGAAGGCTCTCCCCCTGGGGGTTGCCAGCCGACATTGTCCGGCAGATGGCACTCTGAGGAGGCCCTCTCTGTGCAAGTGTACTGGCCGGTGGGAGGCTATTGGCGGCAGAAGGCGGTCTCATAGATACCCCTAAGCCATGGAGCACTTTAAAGGTGGTCACCAACACCTTGAAGTGCACCTGGAAGACCACTGGGAGCCAGTGCAGCTCGCGCAGGAGAAGTGTCACATGGGAACGCCCCGTCGCTCCCGTAATCCCCCACACAGCCACATTCTGGACCAGCTGGAGCCTCCGGGTGCACCCCATGGGGAGCCCCATGTAGAGAGCATTACAGTAGTCCAGGCAGGAAGTGATGCGTGTGTGAGTGACCGTGCGTAGGGAGTTCCGATCCAGAAAGGGACACAACTGGCGTATCAGGCGAACCTGATAAAAAGCCCCCCTGGCCACGGCCATCATATGCTCTTCTAAAGACAGCCGTGCATCCAGGAGGACGCCCAAGTTGCGAGCCCTCTCCATGGGGGCCAATGATTCTCCCCCAATAACCAGCGATGGCACCAGCTGGCTATATCGGGACACCGGAAGCCACAGCCACTTGGTCTTGGAAGGGTTGAGTCGGAGCCTGTTTCTTCCCATCCAGGCCTGCACGACCTCCAGGCACCAGGACAACACTTCAAGGGCATCGTTGGAGTGGCCTGGGGTGGAGATGTACAGCTAGGTGTCATCAGCATACTGATGGAATTCCATCCCAAAGCCATGGATGATCTCACCCAGCGGCTTTACATAAATGTTGAACAGAAGGGGTGAGAGGACCCGACGCTTGTGGCACTCCACAAACAAGGCGCCTTGGGGTCGACTGCTGCCCCCGTCAACACAGATTGCAACTGGTCAGAGAGGTAGGAGGAGAACCATCACAAAACAGTGCCCCCCACCCCCAACCCTCCAACCAGCGCAAGATGATACCATGGTCGATGGTATCAAAATCCGCTGAGAGATCTAACAGGACCAGGATAGAGGAGCAACCTCTATCCCGAGCCCTCCAGAGATCATCCACCAACGTGATCAATGCCATTTCCATGCTGTGCCCAGGCCTGAAGCCAGACTGGAGCGGATCTAGATAGACAGTTTCATCCAGGTACTGTGGAAGCTGCCGCACCACCACACTCTCAATAACCTTCGCAATAAAATGAAGGTTGGAGACTGGACGATAGTTAGCCAAAACAGCCAGATCCAGAGAGGGCTTTTTGAGGAGGGGCCTCACCACCGCTTCTTTCAAGGCAGCCGGCAGGACACCCTCACTCAAAGAAGCATTAATAATCCTCTGGAGCCAGCCTCGTGTAACCTCCCAGGAAACCAGCACCAACCAGGAGGGACACTGGTCCAATAAACATGTGGTCACGTTCAGCCGTCCCAGAATCCTGTCCTCGGGAGCCACAGGATCAAACTCCTCCCAGATAACACTCTCAAGACCTGCCTCAATCATCCCATCCAGACTTACCCAGTCAGAGGCCAGGCCTTCCCGAATCTGAGCGATTTTATCATACAGATACTGCACAAAATCCTCAGCTCGACCCTGCAAGAGATCATCCCACGCTTCCAGATGGAGGAGGGAGTGGGTCACCCTAAACAAGGCAGCTGGGTGATTATCTGATGATGCAATAAGAGCAGAAAAATAGCTAGATTTTACTGCTTTTATCGCCACTAGGTAGGTCTTAATATGAGACCTCACCAGTGTTCAGTCAGATTCGGAACGGCTGGTCCTCCAACCACTCTCCAGGCATCTTTTCCAGCGCTTCATCTCCCTCAGCTCCTCGGAGAACCAAGGAGCTAGGTGAGTTCGGTGCCGGGTCAGAGGCTGCAAAGGCACAATGCGGTCCAAAGCTCTGGCGGCCGCACTGTCCCAGGTGGCCACCAAGTCCTCAGCGGAGTCATGAGCCAGAGTCTCAGGAAATGGCCCAAGCTCCATCTGGAACCTATCAGGATCCATCAGGCGCCTGGGACAGAACTACTTAGTCAGTTCCGCCTCCCTGCGGCAGGGTGTAGCTGTAAGAAAGTCAAGTAGAAGGAGCGAGTGGTCAGACCATGACAAGGGTTCAATGACTATATCCCCTGTATCAAGGCCACTCGACCACTGATCAGAGATAAAAACTAAGTCCAGAGTTGCCCACCCGTGTGAGTAGGGCCATGAATTATCTGAGTCAGGTCCATGGCTATCATGGAAGCCATGAACTCCCGAGCCACCTCAGATGTTTCACCGATGGATGGCAGGTTGAAATTCCCCATGACCAAAAGTCTGGGGGTATCAACCACCACCCCGGCTATGATGTTGAGCAGCTCAGGCAGGGCCATTGCCACGTGGCAGGGAGACAGATACATGATCAACAGGCCCATCTGCACTCCACAACCCCACTTCACAAGAAGGGACTCACATCCGGCTATCTGTGGAACAGTGGTCTCCCTCTGATCAAGACCTTCCTTTATAATAACCACCACCCCTGCCCTGAGCTCTCGGCTGATGGAACGCACGGAAGCCTGGTGGGCACATATCTACGAGGGGAACTCCCCTCTCCTGGCCCAACCATATGGCAGAATAAGAATTTCATTACAATAGGTCAGCTTGTATAGTAAATATGTCTTAATAGATCCACAACTATTTCATGTTTGTATTTAATAAACACTATTAATTTTACAAAATGCAGCTATTATCAGCCCAAATTCATCCACTTCAGCAGTGGAAGATTAAGGTTCACTGGTGCCCTAAGCACTGAGAAATCTTGGTGCCCCCCTCCTTTCAATTAAGAACCAATCTTCATTGGGTTGTTTTTCTTTCTCAACCTTGTGGTATCCCCTTTGAGCCTGCTGTCCTAAGCACATGCTTAGTTTGCTTAATGGTTAATACACCACTGTACTTTGGAATGAAGGCCTCTTCATTGTAGGTTATATACACAGTCATCCGTGCTGATCTAATCCATGTTGGCAGTTCAATGTTTTATTTACTTCCCAGGATTGACTGGAAAAAGAAGCCTAATTAAAATTAATTACATAATCTAATTTGATTTGACTGCTGCTAAACTTTAACAGTTTTCTCCTCTCACATTCAAAGTTTACTATTTAATAACCCTTTGATAGGTTTCTGGAGATCATACTCGTGAGATGTCATCTCTAAAGCTATTTTATTTTATCTTATTATAGTTCATTAAGAAGTGCTAGGTTTACCGCTAACCTTATTGTGAAGTATGCAGATGATCAACACTAGACCTTATTCAAGATGATAATGAGGATGCTTACCACAAGGAGGTAGAGGGTTTAGTAACCTGGTGTTAACAAAAACAGCCTTTTTTTAAACATAGGAAAAACTAAAGAGATCATTGTTGATTTCAGAAAAGGTAGGCACAGCCACACACCTCTACATATTACAACTCATTGAAAGAAAAAGAAAAGAAAATAGAAAAGTCACCCAGCTGCCGTACAAGAAAAAGATAGGTCTGCCACTGGTGCTTAAAACATGCAATATCAAGCATATATTGGAAATGTAAAGAGAGTATTTTAAAAAGCAAGCAAGATTATGAGAAAATTCCACCCATTATAAGTAACATAAGATTAACTTTTCATAAAATGAGACATTGAATTATATAGGCACTCCAGAAAATGCCAACGTTTAGCTTCTGGCAGCAGAGCTCTATGGCTACTATAGGCACAAACAAATTTCAAAAGCCTATTTCCAGCAATTTGAAGGCAGAGTTGCCCACAAGGTCATTCAAATTGATATATTCATGATTATCACCCACATCACAATGTCTAATGCATGGAATGGCATCTATACAGTGTGGTCATTCACATACTCCCCAATGGATCCTAGGCAGAGAACAGTGGACAATGCAACAGAGGCATCAATGGAAATGAAGGGAAGCCAGAAGAAAGTAGCCACTAAACTCATGCAGTTAGAGTGGCTGGCATCTGGGAGGGAAAGGAGAAATTTGGTGCAAAGCAAACTCTGTCTTCCCCTGTTCTCCCAGTAAGATACACATCCTTAAAGGAAGGTAATAGATATGCATGTCTATGGTAGGGAGAAAGAGAAGCATGCATGCAGATTTTCTGTGTTCATAAGTATTTGGGCATTTGAAACTAATGGTCTAAACTCAGCTGCTTAGGCATCCTCAGGCCCCAGAAAATTGTCTGCCTGTCTCTTATATCCTGTTTTAAAATTCTGATTCACTGACTGGCAGAAGTCCCAGAAGGTTTTAAGTATCTCTGTCTTAAACTGCTTGTAAAAAAAGTCATTGCACACGGAATTCATGAAGGCTCCCACTGAGCTTAGTCTCTCATCTAATTGCCCGTTATAAATTGTTGCCACCTGAGGAAGGAATCAATCTTTTACAACAGTGTTTTTCCATCTGTTCATTGAAAATCTTCAGTTTTGGAGAAGCTAATCGAGAATTCGTCCATGAAGAAATGTGTTAGCAGGGTTTCCTTAAAGACAGATTTTTGCCCACAGAAAACTGCCACATGAACAGGGGAGGGGAGGCATGTTGATTATAATGGATAGTGAGCTCTCAATTCATAGAAGTCTATAACAAGTTGCCGAACAACTTCCTCTCATGTATTGACATTATAAATGAAGCAGGAACATGCCATTGCTTTCAGAATCCTACAGCCTGCCACCCCTGTCTTATGCCTTTTCTTTCTAACATTTCAAGTAATTACTCATCAGCTTGGTTTATTTGGTTCCGTGACCATAATGGCTAAATCAGACATAATGACATAACCATGTGACGACTTGCTTTTGTAAATTTGAAGCAACAATAAAGGCACAAATGAAGATATTCTGGTCTTTAATCCCTTGCTAGCAGGAAAAATCCAGCTAGTAAAATATAAGAACATTTCATTTCTCTTCAGTCCTATGGAATTTTTAACCATTGGCAATTTAAAATCAATTATTCAAACTTGTCAACTTTATTTGAACCTCAATTCTCAAAATTCTCCATCATATATGGTTACACACACATATATATAGGTTTTATATATATATATATCTCCTATCGCTGGATTTAAAACCCACATTCCATGCTTTCAGCATCTTGCGAACCTCACATGTCATCCATGGTTTTGCATTCGCTCTCACAACATAGACATACTCAATGCATTTTTGAACATCAAGACACAGTGGTGGCTTACACCTCCACATTTATATGTTGGTTATCTCTTGCTGCTTCTTTAAACATGCCCCAATCAATGCACTCAGAGCAATCTTGTAATGCTTCTATAGCTCCCTCCGCCCAGACCCTCATTTGCATTTTCATCCATGCATTTTATATGAAGCTTTTCTGCTTCCAATGGTCTGTTCAAGGTCTC
>WNWU01013629.1:6915854-6931810 GCA_012654045.1 Ptyas mucosa | reverse complement strand
CTTAATTTTACTCCAGTAATTTGTTTGCTTCTGGGCACATCCACCACATATGCTAATAAGATCCTGGTGTCTGATTGAATGAATGAATGAATGAATGAATGAATGAATGAATGATGTTGGGTATGAATTCAGTCAGTAGTATGCTGTTCAGCAATGACAATCTGGTACCTGAAATGTAGAGTGGTCTTTTCAGCATCTACCCTCATCAGGAAAAATCAGTAAAAAAAAAAAAAAGTAAAAAACTCAGGAAGGTGTCACAGTTGATGAAGACTAACCAAGTTCACTCTTGTCCATATTTTAGAAGCTTGGAGTATTGTTGCAGGAGTGATTAGATAGGTTCTTGATTTTGAGGCTTGGGCTTGAATAGCCTTGCCACACAAGCTGGGTATTTGTCGGGTCCGGAAAAAAGTTCTGAATTTTCTGAGCGGCTTCTCTTCCTTGAATGACATGTGATGAGACAGGAAAGAGATCAGCTGTTTAAAGAAACTTTTTAGAATGGATGGATGGGAGCTATAATGTTTTCAGCTTCCAAATTTGGTAAGTCATCTGGCTTGGTCATAACCCTGCATATCTTTTAACATATTTTTAAGGGTTTCATTTCCGTAAGTCCATTAGCCTATGCATAATAAAGACTAGTACACACCCCTTTGATTTCTAGGTCTGCATCCTATTAAGAGAAACATGCTCCTCTCCTATCATTGTCTAAAGAGCAGAGAAAGTTTATCTTGCAATTTAGCGATGTTACAATGTATCTATCAATTGACCAGTAATAACAGAGTAAAAAGATGTCAATGTTCCAGGTTGCAAAGGTTTGCTAAACTATCAACATTTAAAAGAGAAAAAAAATAAGCCAATTAAACTACAAACAAAATCTATGTTAGTTAGCAAGTTCAATACTGGAAAGTCTGTGTTGGTACGATAAAGCCAATATTGTGTGACCAGAAATGTTGGTAAACAAAAGCTTAAGGAATTCGGGTCAACAGTAGCAGTGACGGAATGCAGAGTTTTCAATTTTGCAAATTTAGTGACCAACCCAGATTGGATCCTGTAATATTATCCTGGGGCACATATATTTGCCTAGATTTGGAAGTCATATATTTTTCAAAAGTTGCTGTATATAAGGGCAGGCACAACAAATAAAAATCCTTATATCCTAAGCAAGATAAAAAGATTTTTAAAAAGTGATTCCAACCGTGCTACCATAGTTAGGCAATCGTGACATTATAGTGTCCCACATATTTTTTTAAAAAATGGAAAAGAAGATATCAACAGTAGCAATTTAATGTAAAAGAGAAAATTGATCCAAAGTCTGGTGATCTACAAGAACTTGGCTCCATTGATCAACATAAGTACAACTAGAAGAATTGATAAGTGCACAGATTCCTCCTTGATCCACCAATTAAAAAATAAACCTAAATCCGTGTAGTTCTGAAGAGCAAGTTGAAGCACATAGGATACTTCAATTTGTAATCTCCTAGTGGCTCCTCCTGTTCCTCTGCCTCTCCACTGTCAGCCTCTGGAGGCTCTGGAGTCCTCTCATCACTCCCCGATGGTCCTGGCCCCATCTCTGCCTCTGATGCAGAGCCCTCATCTAGGCCTTTCCCAGCCTCCAGGACTGGCCCATGTTCTTCCTCAGCCTCATCACTATCCGACTCTGCTTCCAGCTCCGCAGGCTGCTGGTGACACTATCCCTTACCGCAGGGCCATTCCTCCGGGTCTGACAATCTAGATGTGGCTGTGATGGGAATTGGTCATGGAAGGCTTTCACCAAGATAGGTGCATGCACAGAGGTCACATCATCCCAGGTGAAGTCCTCAGTTCCAAATCCGTTCCACTCAATGAAATATTGGAACCATCCTTTTAGCCATTGGGAGTCCTGAATGCTGGCAACCTCATACTCTGGTGGTTCATCTCCATCTCATGGCACTGGTTGGGGATGGTCAGGTTGTTGGAGCGGACAGGCTGGTTGTTCTGGGACAAGGAGGGATCTATGAAAGACTGGGTGGACATGCATCGAGCGCGTCAAAGTCGACTGGGTTAATAACCGCCTCTACAGGGAATGGACCAAGGTACCAGTGGTCTAGCTTCTTGACCGGCCAGTTGGTGGAAGGTGCCTTGTGGACAACCAAACCTGATCCCACACAGCCAATGGCAATGTCGCCTGCCGAGATCAATCCGCAACTCTCTTATAGTCCTCTTTGGCATTCTCTAGATACCGTCGCACCAACTGATGGATGGCCTGCAACTCGGACACATGGTCATCAGCCGCTGGTCTTGGAGAGTTGAGTTGCATGAGGGGAAAGAACTGAGGATGATATCTCATATTAGCCTGGAAAGGGGTCGTTTGCGTGGTGGTGTGCTATGAGTTGTTGAATGCAAACTTTGTTACTGCCAAATAGCCTGACCAATTATCTTATTTCTGGTTCATGAAGCAGCGCAGGTATTGCTCCAGAATGCTGATAACTTTCTCAGTCCCGCCATCAGTTTCTGGATGATGTGCCAATGACAGGCTGATTTTCACATCCAAGGCCGTCATCAACCCTTTCCAAAACTGGGCTGTAAATTGAACCCTATGTCTGAAATGACCCTATCAGGTAGGCCATGCAGCCGGAAGATGTGTTGGATAAAAATGTGGGCGCTGGCATGAGCTGTCACTAATTCCCAACATAGAATAAAATCCACCATCTTTGTCCACCACCATGAACAAGGTCGTGAATTCAGAAGATGGAGGCAAATCTGTCAAGAAGTCCATGGAAATGGCACCCCAGTGTTCTCTCTGGTGTCAGCAATGGCTGGCACAGCCCTAGAGGGGCTCCTGCTGCTGACTTGGCCTGTCGGCAGTGAACACAGGATGTGACATAAGCCTGGACATCGTGTCACAGGTGGGGCCACCAAAAAATGTGGGAAACTAGATTTAGTGTCTTAAAGATGTTGAAGTGCCTTGCCGTAGGATTATCATGGCACCGTGACAAGTCCCCGGAACGGCCCCACCAGTACATAGAGCCTGTCTCAGTACCTCAAGAGTTCCTCATGAAATGTCCATGGGGAGGCAGGCCCTACCTCTTCCTTCCGTTGCTCTACTTAAGCATCATGGCGCTGCACTTTCTGTACCTGAGCCTGTAAATCCACTGGTTCCTGAACTGTGGAGAAAGACTCTACAGGCAACACTGTCCGGGGCTGAAGCAGGTCTTCGATGTGGGAATACTCCGGTTTCCACGAGAGCACATCCGCCCTTTGGTTGCAACCACTGGGGATATACATCACGCGGAAATTGAACCGGGCAAAGAAGAGGGATCATCGAATCTGCCGTTGGTTCAGTTTCCAGGTGGTCTGTAGGAACTCCAAGTTTTTATGGTCCGTCCGGACTTCAATTTGATGCCGGGCCCCCTCCAGAAGATGTCTCCAGGCTTCAAATGCCATTTTAATGGCCAGTAACTCCTTCTCTCAGATGGTGTAATTGCACTCAGAAGGGTTGAGCTTCCGCAACTAATATGTGCAAGGGAAGAGGGTACCGCCAGATGCGAGAGCCTGGAGCAACACTGCACCAGCAGCAACATTCGATGCATCTGCTTCCACCATAAACGGAGGGTGGGGGGTCAGGATGCTTCAAGGTAGGCTCCTTCATGAAGGCCTGTTTCAAGGCCTGGAATGCCTGCTGCTCAAGGGTACCCCACCAGAACTGAGTGAGGGGCATGGTCAAGGCAGCAAAGCCTGGGATAAAGGTCCCATAGTAGTTGGTGAACTCGAGGAGGTGCTGGACATCCTTCACTCGCTGAGGAGATTGCCAACTATGCAAAGACTCCACCTTGCTTGGCTCCATAGCAAGGCCCTCAGGAGAGATACAATGCCCGAAGAACTTGATGGTGGACTGGAAAAACTGGCATTTCTCCAGTTTAACATATAGATGATGGTCCCGAAGACGTTGCAGGACCAGGCGGAGGTGCTGTTGGTGGCTCTCCCGGGAAGGAGAGTAGATCAGAATGTCATCCAAGTAAATGATGACAAACTTGTGCAAGAAGTCCCTAAAAATGTCATTCATGAAATGTTGGAAGATGGTAGGAGCATTGGTCAGCCCAAACGGCATGACCATATGCTCAAAATGTCTGTAACAGGTGCTGTTTGCCATCTTCCATTCATCTCCAGGACGGATCCAAACAAGATTATAAGCCCCTTGCAGATCCAATTTCATGAACATGGTAGCCTCCCAAAGCCATTCCAAGAGTTTGGGAATAAGGGGCTGAGGATACCAGTTGCACACTGTGATGGCGTTTAACTTGCGGTAGTCACAACAAAGCCGTGGGTCTCTGGTCTTCTTTTTCACGAACAGGACTGGGGTGGACAATGGTGACAATGAATGCCGAATAAAACCCAGAGCCAGGTTTTTGTCCACAAAGTCCTGTAACGCAGCCAACTCAGGGTCTGACATCAAATACATACGCCCCACTGGGAGTGGCGCGTCCAGATTCAAAACAATGGGGCAGGCATATGGCTGGTGTGGGGCAATTGGTGTGCCAGCTGCTCGCTGAAACATCCACAAAAGAATTGGTTTTGTCACCTTCATTCTTCAACTCTGGTTGATTACTGATGGGCAAATGCATCACAAGAATGGAACTTTGATTTGGCAGGATTGGGTTAGAAAGTTTGTCTTGGTCCAAAGAAGGGAAACAAATTTCTAGGGTGGTAATCTCCATCTTGGAGGGATAATATTTTGGATATTGACTTGCTGAGATATGGAACAGGCCCTGGCCGAAAAAGGGAAAGACACCAGAGATTAGGGACTTTGGACTTGGTCAGGGACTGGATGTGTGAATTAGTCTTGGGCATATGGATGGCTTGAGTCTGGCTTTTGTTGGTCATGGCTAAAGAAATGGATGAAAAAAATAGCCTTGATTTAGGCTTGAATAGCCTTGCCACATATGCCAGGTGTTCGTTGGGTCCTGAAAAAAGTTCTGAATTTTCTGAGCGGCTTCTCTTCCTTGAATGACATGTGATGAGAGAGGAGAGAGATTAGCTGTTTAAAGAAACTTTTTAAAAATGGATGGGAGCTATAACGTTTCCAGCTTCTGAATTTGGTAAATCCTTAGGTTTAGTCATCAAGTAGTTGCCACCACAAATGCCAGGAAAAGCTTGATTTAATAAGGCAAATCCCAAGTCCAGGAGTATATACATTAGCTTACTGGCACTGTAAGAATGTGTCTTCTTTTAGATATAGACTTTTAGACATAGACATACCCAATGCATTTTTGAATATTGAGGCAGTGTAGTGGCATACTCCTCCACTTGTAGTCTCCTAATGGCATCTGCTGACATTGGCATAGATTTCAAATGGTGCTGAAGTATCAAGAAGAACAAATTCCAAATCAACAATCCCTAAATCTGGCTAAAACCAAGGAGTACAGATTGTAAGAAAGATTTCTACTCAAGAAGAGGTTTGCATATATGTCACTTAGTGTGAGAAGAATTTAGGTGGACTGCTGGAATCAGAAATCCCAGGGTAGAAATACTATACCATGTAGGTGGTAACACATTTTAACCAGGAGTCCTACACATCCAAAACCAACCATCCCTTGCAGTTTGTCTGGTACGCAGCTTAGCAAAGACTTTAAAAGTCCTTTAAAAGTCTGTAAGAGAATTGTCCTCAACAAAAATTTCTTTAAAAAAAATTTTTTTTTTATTAAGGTTTTGTAAGTTAAACAAAAATACAGACCAAAAATACATACAAACATGAATACATTAAGACAATACAAAAGAAAAAACAAACCAACACTAACTCAGTCCACTGACTGACTTCTGAAAGCTGTTGCATCGATGGCTGTTTTCTATTTCACCTGTTTTTCTCTGTACATATCTATTTGACATATTTACTTATGCATATTTATGCATATCCAAGTCTTAGATTTAAACTCTATTTTTAGATTTTCTTCTGTTTGAAAATATCAGTTACATTTATATAACTTTCTAGAAATCCTTCCAACTATTATTTTGTTAGTCCTATCTTTCCCTCTAACCAGGAGTACCATCTTTGCCAGACTAAGTAGTAATCAGTATCGTCTTTCTCTTGTAATTCCTTTGTAAGTCTGTCCATTACTGCACATTCTGTTATTTTAGCAATTATTTTTTCTTCTGTTGGTAATAGTTCGGATTTCCAGTTTTGAGCGTACGCTATACGTGCCACTGTCAAGATATGAATGATAAGGTATTTTATCTTTTTGGTATACTGTGGTGTGGTCATTCCAAATAAGAAAAACTCCGGTTTCATTTCGATCTTCTGTTTGGTTATTTCTTCAATCATTATCTTGATTTCTTGCCAGTAATGTTGCGCCCTTCTGCAAGACCACCAGAGATTATAATATGACCCCTTTTGTGACTTGCATTTCCAGCACATTGGAGACACATTTGGAAACAAGCGTGCCAGTGGGAGGTGCCATCTGTAGAACATCTTGTAAAGGTTTTCTTTATATGTTATCAACATTGTCAGCTTATAGTTTTCTGTCCATAATTTGTCCCATTTGTCCAATTCTATGCTGTGTCCTATATTTCTTGTCCAGGTTATCATATTTTCTTTCACTGTTTCCTCCTCTAATTTATATTTTATTAAGTATCTATAAATTTTAGTTATCATTTTCTCATCCATACTTTTTAATATCTTGTCCAATTCGTTTGGTTCAGTTTGAAATCCATATTGTGTCCGGTCTGCTATGTATCTTGACTCTATTTGAAAGTAAAGCCACCATTCGATAAATATGCCCCGATTTTCCAATTCTTGCCTCTTATATAAGTTCCCTTCACTATTCAGTAATTCTTGGTAATTCCTCATCTTTTCTATTTCTATGGTATTTGGGTAGATTAAGGCTTCCATAGTCGATAGTCATCGCAGGATTTTGGTGTAATGTTGCTTTCTGATTTCTTGCCACGTTTTATATAGTGAGCCTCTTATAATGTGTCGCTGAAAGTACCCATGTTTCTTGTCTGTGCCTTCCCACAAGAAAGCATGCCAGCCTCTATTCAAATCAAATCACTCTAGATATAGCATTCTCTTGTTTTTTTAGGTCTATCCATTCCCTGATCCAGTTTAGCGACGCTGCTTTGTAATATAGCTCCCAATCCAGTAGGCCAAGTCCTCCCTTTTCCTGGGTATCCTGTAAACATTTTATTTTGATTCTGGCCTTTTTTCCTTGCCAAATGTATTTCATTAGTATCTTATTGAGGTTCTTGAAAAAATATTTTCCTGGGCCAATTGGTATCACTTGGAAGAGATAAAGTAATCTTGGTAATATGTTCATTTTTACTGATGCTATTCTACCCAAAAGTGACAGTTGTAATTTATTCCATATTTCCAAATCTTTTTTAATTTGTTTCATCAGTTTGATATAGTTATCCTCTCTAATCGTTGTTGCTTTTGTAGTGAGCCAAATTCCCAAGTATTTTACTTTCTTTGCAGTTTGTATTCCTAATTCTTCTTCCAATTTTGTCTCTTGTGTCTTAGTTAAGTTTTTGGTCAGAACTTTGTTGTTTTTTTTGTCTATTAATTTTAAGTCCCGCCACTCTGCCATATTCTTCTATCTTTGCTAATAATTTAATTCCTGATATTTCTGGTTGTTCCACTATGAACACGACGTTATCGGCGAAAGCTTGTAATTTATATTCCTCATTCCATATCCTCAGGCCCTTTATTTCTTCTTCTTTCCTTACTTCATTTAATAAGACTTCCAGTGTTATTATAAACAGTAGGGGAGATAGTGGGCATCCTTGGTGTTATAGCGCAGGAATAACGAGAGGCACAAGCAAGCTAGTGACAACAGCTCTTTAATAAAGTGTGAGACTTCAGCAAAAACTCAGGGCAGCAGCCCTCCTTATATACACTTCAAGTAATAACGGTCAACCAATCACAGAACCCCAAACATTTGAAACTCCCGCTCAATTTAGATATATACATAACACCCCTCCATTCCCAGAAGGCACTTATACTATTTATTTACATATTTACAAACAAAGTCTCGCAGGTGACCAGGGCGTGTTCTCGCTCGGGTTGACCTGCGCAGTTCAGTTGTTGGGGAGGCGTCAAGCCGGTCGGAGGGACCTTCTGTCTCTCCCGGCTCCACCAATGGAACCTCCTGGATTTCTTCGGAGGCGTAGTTTTCTCTGACTGGGAGTGTCAGCTCTTCAGGGCAACTCTGGAGCCAGGATTTGTCAGATAAGTATTCCCACCTGTTCGGGCTTGAAGTAGCTGTTTTGGAGAAACTGTTAAAGTCAGGTTCAAACTTTTTTGGATTTTCACAGACCTCGCTAGCTATCCGTTTCCTTAGCTGATCTATGTATCGTTTCCAGATCTTGTCTTGTCCTATGTCTACCATGTATGATTTAGGGCCAGTGATTCCTAAGATTGTACCCGGTACCCACAATGGTCCGCTGGCATAATTTCTCGCAAGTACCGGTGCCCCAATTTGGAATTGCCATAGGCTAATTTCCTCTCCCTTGAATTTCTCGTGGGAGTAGTTGGGATGGAGTCTATCTAGGACACATCTCAGCTTCCTACCCATTAATAGTTCAGCAGGGCTGCGTCCGGTGGTCGGGCATGGGGTGGCATGTTGAATTGCCAGGAATTGATCTATTCTGGCCTGCCAATCCCCATTATCTAATCTAGATAATGCTTCTTTGGCCATTCTCACGAATCTCTCTGCAAGGCCATTCGAAGCCGGATGAAAAGGGACTGATAAGGCATGCCTAATTCCTAATTCGGCTAGATAGCCCTCAAACTGAGTTGCTGTAAATTGAGGCCCATTATCGAACACCAGGGTGTCCAGTAACCCATATGTAGTAAAGAGTTTTCTGAGGGCCTTAATAACCGCTTCAGCCGTGGTGGAAGACATTAGGATGATTTCTAACCATTTTGAAAATGCATCAACAACAATTAAGAACGTTTGCCCGTGGAATGGCCCAGCGAAATCGATATGGATCCTTCCCCATGGTGCCTTTGGTTTCTCCCACTCTCGAACGGGTGCTACTGGGGGGTTGGGGCGGGACTCCTGGCAGGGCCTGCACTTCCCTACCCACTCAGAAATGTCAGAATCTAATTTTGGCCACCAAACATAGCTTCTCGCTAGTCCCTTCATTCTGACAATACCCACATGCAATAAATCCAAAACGCGCATGCGTAACTTTGAAGGAATAACCACACTATCGCCCCACAATAGACACCCCCCTTGCATTGACAGTTCATTCTTTTTGTTGAAAAACATTTGAAATTCATCACAGTCCACCTTGGAAGGCCACCCCCGTAATACCCAGCCAATAACAGTGCGAAGGACAGTATCCTTAGCAGAGGCCCATGCAACCTCGCAAGAGGAAATTGGTCCTAAAGACATAACATTGAGTAATAAAACAGGAGCCTCTGGAGTGGGGTCTTCCAGAATGTCAGGTAGGGGGCAGCGGCTAAGCATGGCCTAGAGTCCGTCCAGGTCTGTGGATTAGTCGGTATGAGTAGGCCGACAAGAAAATCGCCCACCTCGTCATTTGAGGAGATAGGGCACTGGGGGTGGGCCTGTCCCCTGAGAAAAGTCCTAATAGTGGCCTGTGATCCGTGATCAGTTCAAATGTCTGGCCAAATAACTAATCATGGAATTTTTTCACTCCCGCAACAGCGGCCAAGGCCTCACTGTCCAGTTGACTATAATTTCTCTCTGCACTGGACAGGGTTCGAGAATAGTACACTATAGGCACCTCTAGTCCATTTGGCAGTCTATGGCTCAAAACGGCGCCAACTCCAAACAGGGATGCATCACACACAAGTACAAGCAGCAGTTCTGTGTTGTATTGAATGAGGAAACTGTCCTCAGATAAAAGGGTCTTAACAGCGTTAAAGGCGGGAGATTCTGCTTTGCCCCACACCCAAGGAATGTTTTTTCCTAGCAGTCTGTGCAAAGGATTGGCCACGGTGGCCTTATCCTTGAGGAGCATAGCAAAGAAGTTCAGCCCCCAAAATGCTTGAAGCTCAGTTTTTGACTTAGGTGTGGGGGCGCTTTTAATGGCTCTCACTTTACTTTCTGTGGGGTGTATGCCAGTTCCGTCAATCCTGTACCCCAGGAATTCAACGGAGGGAACAGCTATCATGCATTTCTTCTTTTTAAGTCTAAGTCCTGCCTCTCTGAATTTCAATAGGACTTGTCTGACTCTATCTCCCAGTTGCGTTTCAGTCGACGCACTAATTAGTACGTCATCAAAATACGGTACCACACCTGGAAGTCCTTGCAGTAGGCACTCCATGGTGCTTTGAAATAAACCCGGGGCCACGCTGACCCCTAATTGGAGTCTGGTGCATTTAAACGCACCCCTGTGGTTCACTATCGTTTGGGCTTCTGCAGTTGCATCATCGACCGGCAATTGTTGGTATGCTTGTGCTAAGTCTAGTTTTGCAAATATTTTGCCGGGCCCCAGGGAGTGTAATAGATGATGCACAATCGGCACAGGATAGGCGCTCTGCTGCAATGCCTTGTTAATCATGCACTTATAGTCAGCGCAAATTCTTATAGACCCATCTGCTTTAAGTGGGGTAACTATTGGGGTCTCCCATTTTGCGTGATCAACCGGAACCAACACCCCTTGTTTAATCAATTTGTCCAGTTCCGCATCGATCCTTGGCTTTAATGCCAAGGGCACTCGTCTGGCTTTTAAACAGATCTGGGCCACGTTGGGGTCTAAATTAAAAGAGATGGGGGTCCCCACGTACTTGCCTAGCTCCTCTCCGAAAACATCCTGGAACTCAAACAAAAGGCTGTCTTTCAGCGATGAGTTGTTCAGGCTGTGGACGCCAGTGAAACCCATGCCTAGGGCTCAGAACCACGCTAGGCCCAGGAGACTCGGTAGTGGATTTCTCACGATCGTTAGAGGAAGTTCTCTCTGGATGTCGCCGTAGGTGACTCGGAATGTGCCAATGTCTTCTACTGGAACCCGGTTCTTCTTGTAGTCAAGTAGACGAACCCTTTGTCGCGTTAGTTGAGACCTTTGGAAGTTGGGCAGGATGGTCTTGAGTGTTGACCATGGCATTATGGATAGGGCAGACCCGGTGTTGATTTCCATCTCGCATGGCCTCCCTTCTATTTCAACCGTCATGTAGACTTTTTCTTCCACCGAAGTGCTGGCTTGGTCAATGGTAGTGCTGAAGGCGTCTCGTTTTTGATTTTCGCGCCGCTTTTCCGTGCCTCTCTCTCTGATTGGCGGCTTTGAGTGTGCTGATTCTGGTTGGCTGTGATGGTCACGTGGTTGGTAGTGTCTCGGAGTTATAGCTCTACAGACTCGCACCAAGTGGGCCTTCTTTTCACAACGCCTGCAACGGCGTCTCGGTATTTGCAGGATTGTCTCTCATGATTCCCGCCACAGCTAGAGCAGTTTCCGTGGCGGCTGTTTGGCTCTTCCTTTTTCTTTTCTGTGTGGAAGACGTCCTCATCTGACTCTTCCTCGGTGCTGGTTCTGACTTCTTCCTGATGCACCGGCGTCGATTTAGGAGTGTCTTTCGAGGTCATCAGGCGTTGTAGAGCCTCAGCGGCCTTCGTAGATGCTTCGTGTGCCCTGGCTTCATCCAGGGCACTCGCCAGCATTAGATTTGGCTTCGCAAGAAGCCTTCTCTGCAGTCTCGTATCTCTAATGCCACATATTAATTGCTCGAGAAGCGCGTCGTCCAGATCCCGATGGTTGCAGTGTGTGGCGGCCTTGCAGAGGCTGGCGACGTATGCGCTGATCGGTTCCCCTTCATTTTGTACACGTTGTCTGAAGGCATAATGTTGTACAAATTTGGACGGTACTGGCACGTAGTGATTCTTGAGGTTGGCTTGGAGCACGTCCCATGGAATGGTTTGGACGGGGGTTGGCTCACATAGGGATTCAGCCATCTCGAAAACGTCTGGCCCGCAGTGGCTTAGGAATAGTGCTCTCTTCCGATTCGCCGAGAGTCCTTGCATTTCACAGGCTTCGAGGGAGCACTCAAACCTGGTCATGTACGATGCCCATTTCTCACGGTTTGGGTCGAAGGGCTTGGGCGGTACTTAGGCAGCCATCGTGTGCCTTTGGTCATCCGCGTCGTCACCCTGGCTGAATTCTGAGCTCTTTTTGCTATGATTCTTGTGGCCTCTATTCCACCTTCATCGCCAATGTTATAGCGCGGGAATAACGAGAGGCACAAGCAAGCTAGTGACAACAGCTCTTTAATAAAGTGTGAGACTTCAGCAAAAACTCAGGGCAGCAGCCCTCCTTATATACACTTCAAGTAATAACGGTCAACCAATCACAGAACCCCAAACATTTGAAACTCCCGCTCAATTTAGATATATACATAACACTTGCCTCACCCCTTCTTGTATGTTCATTTTTTCTGTCATGTCCCCATTAATTGTAATTCTCGCTGTCTGGGAAGAATATACTTTCTTAATCATTTTTAAAAATTTATCTCCACAATCCATAAACTCTAGTTGTGATATAAGAAAATTCCAATTCAAATTATTGAATGCCTTTTGGGCGTCGAGAAAGATTAAAGCTACTTTTTAATCAATTTTTTGCTCATAATATTCTAAGACATTTATAATTGTTCTTGTGTTATTTTTTATCTGTCTTCTTGGGACAAAGCCATTTTGGTCGGCATGTATATCATTGTGTATGACTGTTTTCAATATTTGTGCTCTAACTGTCATAAATAATTTATACTCGATGTTTAGTAGTGAAATCGATCTATAATTTTTGACCTGTGTCGGGTCCGTATCTTCTTTGGGGATAAGTGAGATAATAGTTTCGGCCCAGGATTTAAGAATTTCTGCTTCTAACAATGCGTCGTTGAAGACTTGAAGTAGTAGCTCATCTATTGGGGACTGACAGTTTTTGTAAAATTCGGTTGGAATTCCATCTGGGCCTGGTACCTTGTTGTTCTTTTGTTTCTTCCGGGCTTCCATTAGCTCTATCATTGTGATTAGTTTATTTAATATGTCTCTATGGGTTTCCTCCAGTTTTGAAATATTTGCTTTACGCAGATATTCCTTTATATCTCGGTCCTGGATCTCTTCTTGTGTGTAAAGTTTTTGGTAGAATTCTTTAACTATACGTTTTTTATCTGGATTCGTGCTGTATGTTTGTCCTGCTTCATCTTGTAGTTGATATATTATTCTACTCTCCCTCTCTTTCTTCAGTCTGTACACTAGCCAGCGATCTGTTTTGTTTGCGTGTTCAAAGTATTTCTGCTTAGCCATTTTAATTTTCTGTGCGACTTCTGTTTGTGTAATTAAATTCAATTTATATTTGGTAAGATTCAATTTTGCCTTTATTGTTTTATCATCAGGCTGTCTCTGCAGTTGTGATTCATATAGCTAAAGTTCTTCTAATAGGTTATTTCTTTTTTGTTGTTTGTCTTTACTTTTTTTTAGCTGTATACACTATGGTGAGGCCTCTTATATAGGCTTTTGTTGTGTCCCACAGATTCTGTAACGAAGTCTGTTCTTTGGTGTTTATTTGATGAAATATTTTGAGGTCCTTCTCCATCATCCGCATGTATTCTTTATCTTTTATTATTCCCGTATCCATCATCCACCTCTTTTGTTACAATATCCTTTCCATACTATTTTTATAGGGTTGTGGTCAACCCAGGTATTAGGTATGATTTCAACATCTTGTATTTCCTTTCTAAGATCTGGTGTCATCCAGGCCATGTCAATCCTGGACCATGACTGGTGTGGATTTGAGTAATATGTATATTGTTTGATTTGTTTGTTCGCCTCTCTCCACACATCGTATAAGTGTAATTCCTCCACCATATCTTTAAATGTCTCCGGTAAAGTTTTCTTTCTGGTTTTACTTCTTTTAATACTCTGATAATCGTCCTGCAAATTCATAATTGCATTAAAATCCCCAACAATGCAGATGCTCTCATAGTCCAGGTCTTTGATTATATCGTGCAATTTCTTGTAAAAATCTCTCTGATTTCCATTGGGTACGTATATAGATGCTAGTAATATTGTTTTTGTTTCTGTTTGTATTTCCAGTATTAAGATGCGTCCTTCTATGTCTGTGTATGACTGTTTGGTTTTTAGGTGATTTTTGACATACATTTCCACCCTCCTCTTTTTACAGTCTCCTAAGGACGTATATAGTCTTCCTAATTTTTGATTTTCCAACAGTTTTTGTTGCTGTCTTTTAATATGCACTTCTTGTAATGTTATGATGTCGATATCAAGTTTTTGCAGTTTCGTGAATATATATTTCCTTTTCATCAGTGAGTTAAGTCCATTTATATTAATTGAAATGACTTTTAGTTCTCCTTCCATCTTTATTGGTTTATCTATTTGTTATTTTTAATTTTGTTGTGTTTCTGGTAACTCTTTGTGTCTTTTCCTTCGCCCCCTCTCTCTCCATTCTTTCTCTCTCTGCTCTTCTTCTATCTTCTTGATCTTTTTCTTTTTTGTCTATTCGCTGTACCTCTTGCCTCCTAGATCCTGTTTCCTCCCTTCTCTCCTGTTCCTCTTCACATGTGAAGTGTTGTTCAAAAAAGTCTTGAGCTTTTTCTAAATTGTCAATCCTATACTTTCTTTCCTCCCAGGAAATGAGTAGGCCTTCCAGTAGTAGCCAGTGAAACTTTATTTTAAATTTATTCAACTGTGTAGTTAGAAAATTATAATTTCTTCTTTGATCTCTTGTTCTTCTCGGTATTTGTTTAAGAGTTAAAATTTCTCTTCCCTTATACATAGTTGTGTCTTCTCTCATTTTCCTGTAAATCTCTTCTTTTATTGATTTCTTCATAAATCTAATGTGGATTTCTTTGGGTACTTTGTTCCTTCTTGCATAGTTTGTGTGAACTCTGTATATTTCATGTATTCCGGTTCGTATTTCTTCCTTATCCCTTTGAATTGCTTTTGCCAATATTTCTGTCATTATTTCCCCTAAGTCTTCATCTTTTTGCTCTTCTACATTTTGGAATCATAAATAAAAAGAAGCCTTCTCCATTTCAAGGTAGGTTAATACATCCTCCATTTCCTTGTTAAACGCCCCTTGGTCTTGTTCCATCCTTTCCATTCTGTTGGTTGTATACTCTATTTTTTCTTCCGCCTTTTGGATCCTCTGCTCATTTTCCACTATGTTTTGTTGAATTTTTTCCATCTTCTCATCCATATTTTTAATATTGTCTTTTATTTCACCCACATCTAGCCTCAGTTCTTCATTATTTTTCCTTGTCTCCTCATGGTTGTGGGCCATCGTTTCCTGCATTCTGTTCATCCCTTCCTGAATCATTGCTAATGCAGAATGTATATTTTGCATACTAAGCTCATCTTGTCCTTTTCTGTAGCTTCAGCTGATTTTTGTTGGGCCAGGGAAGCCATTAGTATCATCTGGTTTGAAGGTATTTTCTTACTTGATTTGGTTGTTGTTGCTGTGCTTGTACTTGCCGTTAGTATTTTTTGTTTTATTATTTCCCAGAATTTCATATACTAATCAATATTTATAAGTCTATTTCTTAAATTTGCACCCAGAATTATCTTTCACTTTTCAATATTCTTTCTATACTCTTCAATATTATGAGACAGTAATAAGGAAGGTTAAGAAGGAGGGATTGAGGGAAAAGTGTAGTGTTCTAGCAATTCATCAGATACTTATCCTTAAAGTTAAATAATTAAATATTTACTAAGTTTCTTATACTATTAAATAAATGTCAATTACTATTAGGTTTTAATACATCTAATATAAATATATAGGTATAATTTATGTAGATCTACTAAATATAACATAACATAACATAACATAACATAACATATAAATCTTTAAATCTAAGTATATAAAGACAGACTAACAGACCAAAATTTCACGTAATAGCTATAGGGTTAGACTATGCAATCATATATAAGAATAAATTATTCAGAACAATGTGTGTGTGTGTGTGTGTATATATATGTGTGTGTACAGTTAAAACTTACATATATATATATATA
>WNWU01013629.1:6860503-6915844 GCA_012654045.1 Ptyas mucosa | reverse complement strand
TTTCTTTGGAATCCGTTGGATGTTAGTACGTTAGTGAGAGTGTGTAGGTCTTTGGTTATTCGGGTTTTCTCCCGCGTAAAATTGGAAGTGTCTTGGTGACGTTTCGACGAAGTCTCATTCGTCATCTTCAGGCTGGTGTTCTCGGCTTTGTGCTTCCAGGAGCAATATATGATCTCAGCTGTTTCCTCCTTTTAACTGCCAGTGGGGGAAAAAGGGCAATGTTGTAAATCCAATACACTTCGCGATCGCTCTGTCTTTCCTTATTATGTCCAATACACATTGAATGTCCGCCGAAATTGTAACACATCCACCTATCTGAATGTCTTAGTCCAATTGTCCAATTATCTCATTATCCAATTATCCAAGTATTTAAGTATTGTCGAGAAAGCTAAAACCAGGGCAGTCCCAGAAGCAAAAATAATGCAAGTCCAATACTCGCTGCGTTCTCTTTGCTTCAAATCAGCAGGGCTTCCCCGTCTTTTCCTCTCTGAGTATCCAGTAATCTAATAGTCCTCCCATCAAGTATTCTCCAAACTCCTGAAGCTTTCACTTCTCACACGGTCTTACTGCAACGTTCTAAATATTGTCCTGATGTTCTAATGACCAGTTTTCCTCTGGATTTCTTCAGATTTCACTGGCGGTCCAATTATGCGCTGTCACTGTCAAAATGGATTCCCCCTCCACTCCATTTTTCAAACGCCGCTTCTCTTTCTTATCTCTTACTTAGAGATTTCCTCTTCCCACTTCCTTTCAGCAATTGGAAACTGTAAATGTACCTTTTTCGATTCTTCCTTCCTTCACTCTTTCTGTTTCCACCGATGCTTCCTTTTTTATGATTTTTGCTTCCCTCTAAACACCTGTCAGCGCTTCAGGCCAACCTAAATGGCTGGTTCTTCCTCAATCAGAATTAAAGGGGTTTTCCTGAACCTTCGGAGGCATTCCTGTCCTCCCCGAGGTCCTCGGAAATTCCCCTTCCTTCTATCGACCTCTCCAAGGTCGATCGAGGATATTAGGGACTTCGAGAGCGGACACCTGTTCCCTCGTCCCTAACACATTGACATCACCACCGGAAGTCATCCTCAGCAAAAATTTCTATGATGCAGGGAGACCTGTGATAGATGCAAAAAGTAATATGCTTTTCAGCAACTGCAATCCGGTAGCTGAAATGTAGAGTAGTATTTTCAGCATCTTCCCTGATCAAGAAAAATCAGGGGGTAAAAAGTAAAAAAGTAAGGCAGGTGTCACAGTTGATGAAGACTAGCCAAGTTCGTTGTTGTTTTGGAGTATTGTTTCAGCAGTGATTGGATAGGTTCTAGAATTCGGTTCATCATTCTGTTCATTCATAGATGAGTGCTAATTAGTTCAAACACATTTTTACCAGTAGTCCTACACATCCAAAACCAACCAAGCCTTGCAGTTTGTTTGGTAGTCAGCTTAGCAGAGACTTTAAAAGTCCAACTGTAAGAGAAATGTCTCCAGCAAAAATTTCTATGATGCAGGGAGACCTGTGATAGATACAAAAAGTATTACTATATCAAGAAAAGAGGTAAACATCAATACATTTATGTCTTTAAGTCACTCGAGTCACTGAAAATTAATTTTCATGGAGAAAAGCAGTCATGAAATGTTAAGGAACTCCCAACAAAGGAATGCAAGTCACAACCCTCACAATGAATGAATGAATGAATATGTTGGGTATGAATTCAGTTAGTAGTATGCTTTTCAGCAATGGCAATCTGGTAGCTGAAATGTAGAGCGGTCTTTTCAGCATCTACCCTGATAAAAAAAAATCAGTTAAAAAAAGTAAAAAAGTCAGGCAGGTGTCATGGTTGATGAAGACTAACCAAGTTCATATTTTTCTTGGAGTATTGTTCCAGGAGCGATTAGATAGGTTCTTGAATTCTGTTCATCATTCTGTTCATTCATAATGAGTGCCAATTAGTTCAAATTGGCTCTGGCAGTTCTAAATGCCAGCCTCATGCCAGATTTAAAAACCATATTCCATGCTTTCTGTTCTGACCTAGGCTTCCTGAGCTGTTAAAAGACACAAGTAGTCCCAAAAACTTATTTTATCACAACAGCTGTGGATTCTGTTCATTCACAGGTGAGTGCCAATTAGTTATAAAGAGTCCTTCAGGAGAAGTCCTCTGAGATAATCACCAAACGTTATCTCCCTTGACACACTGCCAAAGACCTAATTGGCAAAGTCACATGAAGTCCACAATCATACAGAGCTTCAGGCTTTAAGCTGAACCAAATGAACAAATGTTGCTTCCTGGAAAATCCCACTTGCCTTTGCTCCTCTTTTAAGTCTTATGGGAGGGGCCAATCATCTCCCAGTCCTACTCCCGAGTCATCCATTTTGTTTTAGCTATTTTTGCCTTCTGGCAGCTCTGCACAGGTGCGCACTGGGAACAGCCTCCCCCTGTTCCCCTGTCTCACTGAGGTCCAACTCTGGAAGCTCCGGAGGCAGCACAGATACCCCTTTCTCTGTATCTGATGCAGACCCCTCGTCCCAGCCTTCCCTGGATTCCTTGGATTCCAAGATTGGCCCATGGTCCTCCCCAGACTCCTCACTGTCTGACTCTGCCGCCAGCTCTGCAGGCTGCTGGTGGACGACAACACAGCATCTTGTGAACCTCACATGCCATCCATGGTTTTTCATTCGCCCTCACAACATAGACATACTCAATGCATTTTTGAATATCGAGGAACAGCGGTGGCATACTCCTCCACATTTACTTTCTTAATGGTATCTGCTGACATTAGCATAGATTTCAGATGATTTTGAAGTATCAAGAAGAACAAATTCCAAATCAACAACTCCTAAATCTGGCTAAAACCAAGTAATACAGATTGTAATGAAGATTTCCATTCAAGAAGAGGTTTGCATATATGTCGCTTAGTGTGAGAAGGGAAATTCTGATGCCGTTCTAAAAGTTGAGAAGAATGGACTGCTGGAATTAGAATTCCCAGAGTGCAAATACTATACCATGTAGGTGATTCATTGGGGAGGGGAAACCAAACATTTTGTTTAATTGTTCCAATAGATCTTATATTTTTATAGCTTGTATGTTGCTCTCTTTTTCATTATAGTAAACCTTCCTCCTCCTTTCTGAGCACCTTCAGCATTAGACATAATCTAATGCAACTCAGTTTCATACAGTTATTTTGAAGCAACATTTTATGTCCAGACATAGAAGGGGGTTTATGAGAATGGGAGTTTTGCACATTGGGATGTAATTCAGATGGGAAGGATGACATCGAGACAAAGTTTTTATGTTCCCTTGAGAAGATAACATTAGACTGGCATTAGACTATGCCAAACTGTCATTTTCCATTTTCCTTTTAAGGCATAGTTGTTGTTTTTGAGAAAACAATGGAAATGATGAGAATTGTTGCTGCATTGGCAATTGCTGCAGCGATTGCTAAAGAAATTGTTGATAACCTGTTGGGATTGTAGGATACTTGCTACTTGTTACTGATGATTTTGAATGAGTGCATTGTAAAGGAACACCGGCTTGTTATTGCTGATGGAAAATTGGTCTTCTTCCCTTCATTCTTCAATGTCAACTGCTTGACCACTGATGGGCAAATGCATCACAAGAATAGAACTTTGATTTGGCAGGATTGGATTAGAAAGTTTGTCTTGGTCCAAAGAAGGGAAACAAACTTCTAGGGTGGTAATCTCCATTTTGGAGGGATAATATTTTGGATATTGCTGAGATATGGAACAGGCCCTTGCCGATAAAGGGAAAGACACCAGAGATTAGGGGCTTTGGACTTGGTCAGGGACTGGATGTGCGAATTAGTCTCAGGCATATGGATGGCTTGATTCTGGCTTTTGTTGGTCACTGCTGAACAAACAAATGAAAAAATAGCCTTGATTTGAGGCTTGAGCTTGAATAGCCTTGCCACATACACCAGGTATTTGTCGGGTCCTGAAAAAAGTTCTGAATTTTCAGAGTGGCTTCTCTTCCTTGAATAACATGTGATGAGCAGGAGAAAGATTAGCTGTTTAAAGAAACTTTTTAAAAATGGATGGGAGCTATAACGTTTCCAGCTTCTGAATTTGGTAAATCAGCTGGTTTGGGCATCAACTGGTGAATATATTTTGCTTAGTGTGAGAAGGGAAGTTCTGATGCCGTTCTAAAAGTTGAGAAGAATTTAGATGGATTGCTGGAATTAGAACTCCCAGAGTGCAAATACTATACCATGTAGGTGGTAATATGTTTTAGTCAAATAACAGGAGGAGTTATGGAGGAGAATATGCTGAAAACTCAGCCAAAATATGCTATGCTGGAAATCAGCCAAATAATAGGTGGAGTGATGGAGGAGAATGAGGAGAATACATTGAAGAATAATTATTAATAAGGGGTGAAAAAGAAAATGTTGGGTGATAATTGAAATGAAATGGTAAATTTTGAGATGTCTGTGTAAAAGTTTAAGAACATGAAAGGATGAATTGGGTTTAGAAAATAAGAAAACTAGAAAGAAATTTTGATTAATAAATTGAAATAAAAATTGAGTTGTATACATTTGGAAATTAAGATTTGTGGTGATAAACTTGTAAGGTAAATATATAGATTAATAGTTTAGATTGTTTTTGTGTTTAATATTGATGTTAAAAGGAGCAAGGGGGAAATATTTTTTATATAGATCGGTATTGAATTTTGATTAATAATTCAATTTATAATTGAATGTAAAAATGAGTTTTGTTTTAGTAGGAGATTAAGATGTATGATGAGATAATAGAAAGATTTATTAAGATGTTGGAATTTATGTTAAAATTGTTTGCTCTCATTTGTTAAACTAGTATACTCATTTGTGACCGGACCAAGACTTCGTTCTTGAAAAAAAATTCTTTTTTATGTTTATGTTGGAAAAAATAAAAAAAGTTTACAAAAAAAAACCCCTCCCAAAGTGCAAATACTATATCATATAGGTGGTAACACGTTTTAACCAGTAATCCTACACATCCAAAACCAACCATCCCTTGCAGTTTGTCTGGTAGTCAGCTTAGCAGAGACTTTAAAAGTCCAGCTGTAAGAGAATTGTCTCTAGCAAAAATTTCTATGATGCAGAGAGACTTGTGATAGATGCAAAAAGTATTACTATACCAAGAAAAGAGGTAAACATCAATTCATTTATGTCCTTAAGTCACTCGAGCCACTGAAAATTAATTTTCACAGAGAAAAGCAATCATGAATCGTTATGGAACTCCCAACAAAGGAATGCAAGTCACAACCCTCACAATGAACGAATGAATGAATATGTTGGGTATGAATTCAGTCAGTAATATGCTTTTCGGCTACGGCAATCTGGTAGCTGAAATGTAGAGTGGTCTTTTCAGCATCTACTCTGATCAGGAAAAATCAGTAAAAAAAAGTAAAAGAGTCAGACAGGTGTCATGGTTGATGGAGTTCATATTTGTCTTGGAGTATTGTTCCAGGAGTGATTAGATAGGTTCTTGATAGGTTCCTATTGAAATCTGATATCTTTGGGTGTTTTTCTGGTAGCGTTTTCAGTTGTGCCCAGTAACAGGAAAGCAGGTCCTTGTTTTCACATGTGGGGCTCAAATCCTCTGTCTTGGAGATTTCTATCGTATAGACTAGGTGGGTGAGTGGCTTCTCTTCCTTTTTTTTTTTTAAATTTGATTTATATGCTGCCCTTCTCCAGAGACTCAGGGCAGCTTACAATGTGTTAAGCAATAGCCTTCATACTTTCGTATATTTATAAAAAGTCAGCTTATTGCCTCCACAAACTGGATCCTCGTTTAACCTACCTTAGAAAGGATGGAAGGCTGAGTCAACCTTGAGCCTGGTGAGATTCGAACTTGCAGTAATTGCAGACAGCTGGTTTAAATCACTATGCTTTTAGTCGGCTGAGCTAAACCAGGCTCCTGAATGACAAGTGATGAGAGAGGAGACAGAGTAACTGTTTAAAGAAACTTTAAAAATGGATGGAAGCTATAACGTTTCCAACTTCTGAAACAGCCATCTCTTCCTAACTTGTAGGAAAGGAAACTAACTGTACTAGAAAGGGTCTTAAAGTCCAGCTCATGTACTATCATCACTGTAAAAGAGTGGAAAATGAGCATTCCTCATCCTCCTCCAAATTTGGCAGAGTAAAACAAAATTTATTCAGGACTCTGGCTTTTGGAGAACTAAAGCAGCCCTCAAACCTTTAGAGGGTAGGGAATTTTTCATAACATCTATCTGAAAAAATTTATCTGGGGATCATCCTCAGAATTTACTTATACTTTTGTGTCCATCTTCGCTCCAACAACTACCTGCAGTTTGCTTTGCAGCATTTTTAGAAATGGCTTGCCAGAGTGTTCTTCCTAGAGCTGTGAGAAAATGACTCACCCAAAGTCATCTGGCTTGCTTCCATGACTATGGCAGAATTTGAACCTGGTCTCCTCTTTTCTAGCTTGGTACCTTAACCACTAGATCAAACTGGCTCTTATAAAAAATTACCTACTTTTCCTTGGCTCCAAGAAAAAGGAAAACAAATTTAGAATATACATTCAGCAACAACTAGTCAGCTCCTTTGTAGTTCGAAATGCATGTTATATTTAATTTTAAATTTCTTTGATGAGAAATGTATAAAACTTCACAGGACTTTTCTTCTTACTAGAATGTCCTCACATGCATTACTAAGGATAAATCCAAACACAAAAATCACTCAAATTTTAATGCACAACATAAGTTAACATCACCTTCTATATCACATGTAAACCTTATCATTGATCTGTAAAAACATATACTGGCATATGTCTGATAATTATGTTATCTATTATACAGTTACATAGTGATAGATAGTATGAGACAGAGATTTTAGTTGTCTTTATATAATTATGTTAGAAGTACAACAACACTACAAAGTCCATGTTGTTGGTACTAGCCCTGGTTTATACTTAGATTCAGAATTCCAAGACTGTTGCCTATACTGAGAAGTTAAAGTCCTAGAAGAAGTCAGTGATAAACCACTTGCATAATAATGGCATGAAGGCAGTCATGAAAACGTTGGTTTGGGTTCATGTTTACATTTTATCCTGGGTCAACAAGTATCATCTTGGATGATCAAATAGAGCATCCCCATCCAACTGGAATTTTTCAAGTCCTCATTGTATGTCCCCATCTTTGCTTTGGCCTTCCATGTGGGCACTTGTCATCTATATGAAAGCAGAAGGCAATGTTGGCAACTGTTGTGTCTATTACTGGTGGGGTGGAATGGTGCGACCAGGGCATGGTGGATTCCCTGTTCTGCTAAGAATAGTTTGAATTGGGTGGTGGTGAACTGAGGGCCGTTGTCGGAGACTAGACTATCTGGTAGGTCATGCGTGACAAATAATTTTCTTAACACTCTGATGACTGCTTCCGCTGTTGTGGAGGTCATTAGAACTATTTCCAACTATTTTGAGTACACATTGACTATTACCAGAAATGTTTGCCCATGGAACGGCCCACCGAAATCTATGTGCACCCTTGACCAGAGGCCCTTGGTGTTTCCAATTCGTGCGCCAGGGCAGAGAGGGGTGCTGGTCTGAATTCCTGGCATTGTGCACATGTGGCTACCCATTCAGTAATATCCCAGTTCACGTTTGGCCACCAAACATAGCTTCTGGCCTATGCCTTCCTCTTTACTATACCTGGATGACCTACATGTAGAACTTCTAATATTGCTCTCCTTAGTTTAGGGGGCACTATTACCTGATCCCCCCACAATAGACAACTCTTTTGAGCCGAAAGCTCATGCTGCTGAGTGTAATATGGCTGAAAGTCTATGCCAACTGGTCCCTTCAGCCACCCCCTCCAAACCCACCCAAACACTCATGCCAATGTTCTGACCTTGACTGACTATCCAGCTGTGTCAGCTGCTGTAATTGGTCTTGTGGGTAACTCCTCAATGAGGAGCACTGGTGTGATGGGGGCTGTGTCTTCCATGAAGACTAGCAGTGGGCACCAGCTGAGGGCATCGGCATTGCCCAGGAGCTTTCCAGGGTGATGAATTAGATGGTAATCATAGGTGGTTAGGAAAATTGTCCATCTTGTCATTTGAGGTGACAATATGGTTGGTGTGGGGAGATCTCCAGCAAGTATGCTGAGGAACAGTTTGTGGTCAGTCACTAGTTCAAAAAGTCTACCGTATAGGTATTCATGAAACCACTTCACCCCTGCAACAGCATCTAGGGCCTCTTTGTCAGCTGGCTGTAGTTCCTTTCTGCCATCGATAAAGTTCTTGAATAAAAGGCTATCAGTGCCTTGGTCCCATTTGGCATCCAGTGGCTGAGAATGGCCCCAATGCCAAACGGAGAAGCGTCACAAGTGAGGATGACTGGGAGGGTCTCACAAAATTGCATCAAAACACTTTTGGATGATAAGAGATTTTTAACTGCTGCAAATCCTGTTGCTTCCTTTTGGCCCCAGGTCCATCCAGCTTTTCTGTCCAGAAATTGGTGCAGTGGTTTGGCCACCATTGCCTTCTGTGGTAGAAAAACACTGTAAAAGTTTAATAATCCCAGGAATGCCTGTAGTTCCATTTGGTTCCTGGGGGTGTTGCTTCTTGTATTACTCTGACCTTGTCATTTCTGGGGTGTAGTCTTGAGCCATCGATCAGGTAGCCTAAGAATTCTACTCGGGTTACAGCTATTTTACACTTTTCCCTTTTAACCTTAAGACCCATCTCCCAGAATCTATTAAGGACTACCCTTAAGTGGTCAAAAAGTTCCTTGTTGTCATTGGCAGAAATTAAGACATCATCAAAATATGGTATTATCGCTGGAATGCCCTGTAAAAGGCTTTGGAATAGTCCCAGTGCCACACTTATGCCGAATTGAAGTCTGTGGCATTTAAAGGCTCCCCGGTGGGTAACTATTGTCTGAGCTTCCACGGTGGTATTGTCCACCGGTAGCTGTTGATAAGCTTGTGCCAAATCTAATTTTGTGAATGTCTTTCCCTTTCTGACGGAATGTAAAAGGTGTTGCACGACAGGCACCGGATAGAAATTCTGCTGTAATGCCTTGTTGATTATGCATTTGTAGTCTGCTCAGATGCAGACTCAGCTGTCTGGATTGATCGGCATGATTATGTGTGTTTCCCACTTAGCATGGTCAACTGGTACTAAAACCCCTTGGGCAATCAGCTTATCCAATTGGCTGTCAATTTTCGGCCGTAAGGCAAAGGGGACCCTCCGCAGCTTCATTTTTATGGGGGTAATTTATGGATTGAGGTTGAAAGAGATAGGTGTTCCATTATACTTGCCCAAACTTTCGTTGAACATGTCTGTGAATTCCTTGATCAGCTCCTCGATGCTGTCATCTCAGATGGCATGGATGCCAGTCACCCCCAGGCCCAGGGATTCGAACCAGTCAAGTCTGAGCAGGCTTGGCAGGGTGCTGCTTACTACTGTCAGCTTGAGCAACCCTAAAAAGTCCTTGAAGGCTACTTGGAATGTTCCAAGCCCTATGACAGGGATGTGGTTTCCTTGATAGTTCTTCAACTGAGTCTTCTGATGCCTCAGTTGCTTCTTGATGATTCCTGGCACTAATTGCTTAATGGTTGCCCAGGACATGACTGACATCAATGATCCCATGTCTATTTCCATGTTGCATGGTGAATCCTCAATTAGGACCATGACATGGATTTTATTCACCCGTGGTGAGCTTGCTTGTCCAATAGTTGTCTGATATATATTTTGGGGGTCTGCGTATTGTTCCTCACTTTGCTATGGCTTTTGGGGTTGCACTCTTTTGGGACTTGTCAGGTAGGTCAGCTGGTTTGCATGGTAACCAATGGGTTGATGGGGACCTGTTGGGTAGGTCAGCTGGTTTTTGTGATAATGGTTTGTGTGTTAACCAGCGGGTTGACTGGCATGACAGACTCTTGCCAGATGCCCCTTCCTATCATATCTCTGGCAAATGGCATATTTGAACTGGCAAGCTGACGTCGGGTGATTTTGGCCACATCCAACACATGCTGCCATTGTCCCCTCTGAAGTTCCTCTTCTTACTGATTGGAGGCAGCAAACCTTATTCTCTTCATCTGTTGATTCCTCCCTCTCGGTACTGCCCTGGTGGACAGTGACTTTTGGCATGAAACTGTTGGGTTGGCAGTTTTTGAATCACCGCTGTAGATTTGATCGAGTTTTCTGCAGCTCTGGCTTCGTCTAGTGGTGTCTGCAACATGAGGTTAGGCTTGGCCAGCAACCATCTTTGGAGAGTTATATCCATTACCCCACAGACTATTCGGTCCAGAAGTATTTCATCAAGTTCTCGGAATTTGCAGTATAGGGTGTCCCTCCGCAATGCTGTGACATATTCGTTAATTGACTTGCCTTCTTTCTGGTTCCGATGATTGAATTCATGCCATCTGATGATCTTGGACAGCATGGGTGCATAGTGTGTCCAGAGGATATTCTGTAGCATCGTCCAAGGCATGATTTGCACAACTGCGGGTGCCACGAGTGCCTTGGGTACATCGAACACATCTGAGCCACAGTAGCTCAGAAAGAGTGCTTGCTTTCTATTGTCAGAAAGTCCCAAGAGACCATTAGCCTCTAGGAAACACTCAAACCGGGTCATATAAGAGTCCCAGTTTTCTGTAGCTGGGTTGAAATGATAGGGTGGTACATGTGTAATCATCTCGAGAGGACTGTGGCTGCGTTGATGGTCAGTGAGGTTCCAGTGCCATGGCAGCCCATCTTTGTTCACTGTTCGTTCCTGGCTGGGATCACGATCAGTTCGTTTGCTTCTTCTCTTCAGATTCCACCTTCATTGCCAGTGTTGTGTAGTGGGTGGAGTGAAGAGGCAGAGATGCAGGTGTGACTTCAGCTCTTTATTGCTACAAAGAAACTCCAGCAAAGTCTGTCTGACAGCTTGCCCTTTTATAGGGACTGCCAAACTAATTGATCAATCAGTTTAAACTATTCTTCCCGCCTGGACAATGGACCTGAGTGAAGCCTTCCTTTCTTCATCTTCACTCTGTTTACTGATGAGTATTCAACACCAACGATGTGGGGTGCTGCTCGTACAACATGGCTGTACCACTATAAGTGGTTGTCCCACATTTTCTCTGATATTGATGCTATTTTCTTCCAAACTGTGCCATTGCTGACATGGTCAGAGAGAGAAATGCCTAACGACCCCTAACAACCAACAAAGCATGTGCATTTCCATAGCAGGTACAGTGCACTCAATGCATTTGGTCAGGACTGTATAGAGCTTCATGGGTGCTCTATATAACCATTGTTTTATATAACTTCAGTTTTAGACAGATTGGCATCGTCCATCACAGAGCACACCACTAATCTCCTTCCATCATAACCATATTTTCTTCACTCTTGGCCCTCACTTTGTCTTTGATGCTACCATTACTTTGTAGATCAGATCTTACAGAAGAAGAAATTAGATCTTCACTAGATCTTCACTGCTGACTTTCTCAGCCTAAGATAACAGATGATAACCAATTAAAAATAATGGCTTTTTATTTAAAATTATTAATTACTTATTTTATAAATCGTCATTGAAATATTTACTAGAATAAATATTACAGTTTTTGTAAGTTTTACATCTGTGTTACAAGGGAGAGGGCATTTTTATAAAATAAAGCTTCAGTTGAAGCACTCATTCAAAATGAAATGCTAAATCAGTGGTGTTCTTTTTCAAATCAATGGATTTAGGAGGCAAACCTGCTTTAATGAAAATATTAAAAATGATTGTGTTTGACAGTTTATCTCCTATAAATTGGTGTACTGTTATTTGACACATCTAGTGCAGCAGTCATTTTCTCTTGGTTCTTAGCTGATTTTACAGGCTAAAAATCAGGGTTGTTTCATACATCCACTTGAGCTGTTTTGAAAAAAAAAGTGGAAGGTAAATAGTATAATAACAAATGACAGATAAATAAATAATGAAACAGTTTAGCTATGCTCAATATGCATGCTATACAGTATATTAATCATACCAGTAGCAGAGAAGCTAAAGCAAACAAGGTCATTTCCTAACTAATAGCATTTTCATAGCATTGCTCAGCAATTTTTAAATAAAAATCTGTTTGCTTTGCTGTTATTTGGGTGCAACAATAGCTGGATACTCTAAATTGGTAGCACAGAATTTATATGTATTCCTATCCTGGGATTTTAGCAGGATTAAGCAAACTCTTTGAATATTATAAAAACTGCTGCCATCAACCAGTCAGTCATTTTGATCTAACAGCACTCTGCATCTCCAAAACCCAATAAATAACTTGGATGGACTGGGAAAAAAAGAAAAATTGTTTCCCAATTGACCAGCCTACTCTTTGGTCTTAAAATAAGAAAATTCATATTTGCATGCCTGTTAGGCTATTTAAAAGCATTTGTTAAAAAAATTGTATCTAAACAATCAGTTTGAATTTAGCTGAATTATCTGAATCCAATGAATTCTACTATTTGCTTTATAGCTCAATGCTTCAGCTTTTATTTGGCAAATCCCGCTAACTGCTTTTCTTACACAGTTTTAGAAGGTTCTGTTTCATTGCGTTCCCTCCTGGCCTCTCTTCAGCCTCAAAGCCTTTTCAGAAGAATCTACAAATAATAGTCCCAGTGATTACTGGGCAAGCTATATCCAAAGTTCAGAATGCTCATGGTAGGAGGTTACAAAAGCATTTCCCACAATCTGGATTTAGTGAGAAGAAGGATTTGGAAACAAAACAGATGAAATGTGTTGGCGGTGTGATTAGTAGAGAATTCAGTTGGACTTTTCGGGGGGGGGGGGATTTATGGACTTACCTGAATCTCAAAATTTGCTCACAGTTAAAGCACAATATTATTTCTAGATATTGTAGGGGGAAACCACATTAATCAATGCCACTGTCAGGCCCAAAACCAAGAATAACATATAATAATTCTTCCAAGCTGAATTCTTTATTGTTTTGTATTTATAGACAAAATCTTGCCAGACTGAAGACTATATTATATTCAAAGTATATTGTACAATATACTTTGCAAACTATTAGGGAGAGACTGTCTTCAACCTCTTTCTTTCACACATAACATCTGGATGAATTGCCCCTTATAGATGATGCACTTTCATGTGTGCTTCATCTTAGCTGGGCACACCTGGAGGAGAAAAAAACTCATGTGCGAATGCTGTTTATTGATTTTACTATGGTGTTCAATGCAATCGCTCCTCAGCAGTTGGTTAACAAACTGGGCCTATTCCAACTTCATCTCCTTGAATACAGGTTCCCCACAGGGTTGTGTTTTGAGTCCACTACTGTTCACTTTGATGACCCATGACTGCTGTGCCAAATCTGCTACTAATCATATTGTGAAGCATGCGGATGACACAACAGTGGTGGGTCTTATTCAGGATGACAATAAAAATTCTTATAGGGAGGAGGTGAAGGCTCTGGTGGACTGGTGCAATCTTTGGAGTAGCTACCGTAGCTATTTGCATCCCTCACCTAGTGGTTTGCAGCAATTTTTCACAGTAGTTTCAATAAGATACAACTCCCCAGTAAGCCAATAATTACTATTGGCTAAATACAGTAATTTCCAATAAACAGTCTATCTTGTGTAAGCTAACTAACAGGTAATTTGGTTCCTCATCTGTCAATTTTCTATACTGCTAACATAAAATACAGCTGCATCTCCTATTGCAAAGGTATATAAAATTTGAATTTTGGTATAGATGTGTGGCACTTTTATAATGCTTTCTTGTTTGATTTTCCTCTCAGTCTTATCCTTTATGCCTCTTCTATTAGCTCATTCCTGAACTTAATGCCTCACTTCACAGATTTTAAGTTTAATGAAACAACAAGTGCACCCTGGTAAAGAGGTGGGAATTGTACAATGCCACGGTATCGTTATTGTCAATACTTTCCAGGTAATCAATAACTCTGCCTAAAGAGCAAACTGCTGCTGAAAATATCACAGTATGGATTAGCAGAGGAAAAACTAAATTACAGATGATACTGGTTTATTTATTTACTGTATATACTCGAGTATAAGCCGACCCGAATATAAGCCGAAACCCCCAATTTTACCACAAAAAACTGGGAAAACTTATTGACTCGAGTATAAGCCGGGAGTGGGAAATGCAGCGGCCACTGGTAAATTTCAAAATAAAAAAAGACTGGTCAAAAGTGCAAGGAACTGTCAGAAATCACTTTTTTCAGCCCTCTGGGTAGTCCTTTTGTGCATATGGACTACTCAGAGGGCTGAAAAAGTAATTTTTGACTGGTCCTCGCACTTGTGACCAGTCCTCGAACTTATGACTGTCCTCACATTTTACATTTTTGCCCTATCTTATCACCATTTCTCTCTCCCGCTCTCTTTCTCATTCTTTCTCTCTCCCCCTCTTTCTCTCTCTCTCTCCTCCACTCTCTCTCTCATTCTCTTTCTCCCTCCTTCCTCAAAGAGAGAGGTGGTAGGTTTGAGGAGAAAGATTGCTATACAATAAAAAAGATGAAAGGGAAGAAAACCAACCCCAAACAAATATAAAGATATTAAGATAAAGAATGAATTGTTAAACTTTAAAGAATAAAAGAGAACAAATATGAATAAATAGCAATAATTAGAAACACACATACAAACATACAATGTATTTTCTTTGAACAGAGTATTTGGCTAGTTCACAAATTTAAACAGTGTTCAGTCATTTCACTTAAATTTACAATTTCTATATTTCCTTTTTGCCATATTTATTCCTCATCTATTTTTTAAAAAAACCAATATTACCCTTCATCCTCATCTCTAATCTTAATCAAATTCAATTTTTCACTTCTATTCTATATTATACCCCTTCCCATTGTCATCTATTTTTATATCCATCCTCACATTGGTTAATTATGTAATATTACAGTTGTCCAATACAAATTCAACATTTTAATATAAATCAATTAGTTATATAACTATCTTTTTTGTATATTAATCAATATGAACATGAATATTCCAATTATTTCCATGCAATTCAATTTCTTACAACTCAATTACCGGTAATTATATTTATCAATAATAATAAACCAAATAATTTCCCCCATATATTCTTCCAAACCACAACTTAACCATTTCCGCTTTCAACACAATATACAATTAATAATATCTCAATTATTACAATTCCCTAGTTAAATAGAGCTTTTTCTTTTGTGTTTTAAAATCTTGAACTCTCCTCTTTTGCCATTTGCCATGAATTTCCCATTGTTTGCACCTACTTTTTTTGATGAGGAAAAAGAAATCTGCCTTTCCAAAGTTGCAAGCAAAAGAAAAAGAAAAAGAAATCTCTCTCTGCCTCATTTTGTCACGTTGCAGCAAAGACCCTGCTTTAGTTTCAGTTTTGCTTTTTTAGCATAGCTGGGAGGGGGAGGGAAAATGCTCCAGCAATTTACCTCTTTGCAGCTAGCTAGCAACAGAGCCCCGGTAAAACAGCTGAGAGCAAATCAGCTGAGAGTCGGGAGGCTCTTCAAATCAACTTATGGTAATTAACCTATACTGACGCTGAAAGGGGCTGTTTTTTCTATTTTTGCAGACAGGGGTCTACTCATTTGTTTTCTTTTAAAAAGGCTTTTTTTTTTCGTGACTCGAATATAAGCCGAGGGGGGATTTTTCAGCCTGAAAAACGTGCTGAAAAACTCGGCTTATATTCAAGTATATATGGTATTTCAGAAAGATCCAATAATGAAACTACTGTCTGATAGCTTTAAGATAGCATTGAAAAAAATACAAACTAGGAACAGGCATTCCGATGTGCATGCATTTCTTAAAAGGAATTAAAATAGTTTTAAGGAGAAATCAGTGATGGGATAAAAGATTTTGACCTTTTGCTAACAGATCAAGAAGAAGGAACATTAAGCTTGTTCTTGAGCAGCATCGGGGTGGTGATAGTGGTGATATAAGGAGATGAAGAGAATTAATTAATGGCTTGAGGGAAACAGAAAATCTGCAGAAGAATGAGCATAGTATACTGTAGTAATTAAGATGCTGGACTAAGATCAGAAATATCCAGGTTCATAGCTATCTTTAACCATGGAAATGCTGGGCCAGGTATCCACAGGACCCTTGCGAATGACTTATAGCATCTTATAGTATCAGCCATCCACTATTGAGACAAGATAAAGGAGTTTTCATTATAGGTATTCCTAAATTTAAAACCATTCATTTAGCAATCATTCAAAGACACTATGGCACTTTAAATAATGATTTATAGCATAGCATAGTCTCTGCCCAAAAACCAGAATTGAGACAGCGAGATGCTGAAAGGTTTAGGGTATGGCAACCATTTTCCCCTTCCTCTGTTCAGTTTAGGACTGTACACTTTTTTAATTCAAACCTCTCTCTGGCTCAGTGTTGCCAAAACTCTCCCCATGCTCTTCCAGGTAGACAATCTCCCTCAAAGAGTTTTAAAGTGTCTTATGTCTAACATACATAATATTACATCATTGTGTAAGCACTGCTCAGTAGTTTTCCTGCTTTTGTAGCAAACATCTTCAAAGCACTAAATATCATTACCTCTTGATAATGAATGAATGAATAAATCTATTAATAAAAAACCTATTTTAAAAGTACTAGTGGTTGTAAATGTATATGAAGCCAACTTTTCCAGCTTTTTTACTTATTTTCCTTAATAGGACACATCTTAGTGTGTAGCACTCAATTTCTTCTGTTTCTGTTCATTAGGTGAAAGCTGATTATTTTTTTCCCCAGCATTGACAATATTAATGATGAAGCATTCATTGCCGTTAATGCTTACTTTTAGAATGCTTCACCTTCATTTTATTGTTAGATCAGGTGCAGGAAAAGAAGACGCGACCAGCGTGGTCCATTCAGCACTTTATTTTAGCTCAGAATAAAGACGAATGGCTGTGCTGCTGGAGCCCTTTTATAGCGCTCCGGCAGACCTGCTGTCCAATGACAGTGATTCAAACTTCCCGCCGGTGGATTAGCCAATCACTGACACCCCTCCCCTCCTAGTTCTTAGTCTGTCCATCAGAGTCCCAGTTAATACAGGTTACGTAGCCACACAGGTAGGCGGGTCGTCTGGTAGTGCTACTTGACCTGCGCAGTTCATTTTGTGCTTCACCGCTAACCAGTGCAGGTGAGGCTCTTGCTCTCTCCGGCTCTCGTCCTGGGGCTGCCCGGAGTTCGGCTGTCGAGTGTGGTGGCCTTGTCCTCGCACCTCCGGCCACATCGCTGGGATGTGTCTTGGTCATCGAGTGTGCGGGTCCTGTGCTAGCACCTCTGACCATATCATTGGAGTTGTTCCACTGGTCATGCTGGTCTTCTCCCTGGCCTGGGATCTCAAGACTTCACGGCTGGACATCACTGTCAATCGGTGGGTGACGACTGCTGACCGGTAAGTCCTTTGGTTTTAATTGTCCTTTCTATGGCTTCTGGTGTTCTTGTTGTTCGGGTTGGTGTCTGACCCAGCTGGGGTGTTGTCCGCCTACCCTGCCAGTCTGGTGTTGGTTGACACTGTTGGGGTGTTGCAGGTTGACCTCACCGGGATGTTGTGTGGTTGGCCGGTCAACTGATTGTTAGCCCCCTCTTGTCAGGCCGATGGGGGTCTCCCTTGCCGGGGTGTCTCATCCCTTTTGTTGTGGTTTGTCCCCGGTCTACTGCGTATTGGCGATGGAGGTCTCCCTTACTGGGATGATGTAGATCAACCTCACTGGGGTGCTGTAGCCCTCTCCTTGTGAGTTGTCCCCAGTCTACTGCATCCTGGGGGTGTCGGTCTCCCTCACCGGGTTGATGCGGGACGGCCTCACCGGAGTGTTGTCAGCTTCCCTCTTTGGGTTGTCCCCGGTCTACTTCGGTTGGGTTGCGCCCATCTATCTGCTGGTGCAGGTGGAGGTCTCCCCCACTGGGGGGTTGCAGGACTACCTCGCCGGAGTGGTGGTGATGTCCCTCAACCCCACAGTGCCGGTCTACTACCAGGGAACGCCGATGGCTTGCTTCACTGTGGGTGGGTAGGCCTATCTCATCGGGGTGTGGCAGGGCTCCCTCACCGGGGTGGTGCAGATCTACCTTGTCGGGGGGTGGTAGGCCTCCCTCACTGGGGTGGCGCAGGTCTACCTCGTCGGGGTATTGTAGTCCTACCTCGTCCAGCTGGTTCTGTTCTGCTTCCCTCCACCTTTTCTGGAGCTGGTCGATGTGACGTCTACAGACCAGTCCATCTTCCAGCTCCATTCGATAAGACTTCAGGCCGGTTATGCTCTCAATCTTTCCTTTAAGCCATTTCGGAAGTCCGTGAAAGTTGAGAGCAAATACCGGGTCTCCTGTGGTGAAGGCGTGAGTCTGGCAGCTGGCTGTTTCTGGCACCTCTGGATTATACTGTGGGTGCAGTTGGTCCAGGGGTGACCTTAGCCTTCTGCCCATCAGCAATTCAGCTGGGCTCTTGCAGGTGATGGCATGCGGCATGATGTGCTGAGTGAGCAGGAAATTGTCAATTCTTTCCTGCCAGTCACCCGGGCCCATCTTGGTGAGTGCCTCCTTGGTGAGCCTCACCATTCTTTCTGCCTGCCCATTTCCAGCTGGTCTGTAGGCCGCTGATAGGGCATGATGGATGCCCAGTCCTGCCAGGAACTCCTCCATCGGTTTGGACGTAAATTGGGGCCCATTGTCGGAAACTAGAACATCTGGCAGCCTGTGTGTTGCGAATAGGCGCCGGAGTGCCCTGATGGTTGCTTCTGTTGTGGTAGATGCCATGGGGACGACCTCTAGCCACTTCGAGAAAGCATCCATAACTATCAACAGGTTCTTCCCTTGCATTGGGCCCGCGAAATCGATGTGTATCCTCGCCCAGGGGCTGCTTGGTGTCTCCCACTCTGACAGCTGGGCATGGGGAGTGACGGGGCATACTTCTTGGCACAGAATACATCTGGAGATCCATTCTTCTATGTCTTTGTCCAGGGACGGCCACCAGACGTAACTCCGTGCCAGCCCCTTCATTCGTACAATGCCAGGGTGCCCGTTGTGGAGGGGTTCCAGCATCTTCCGTTGCAAGGCGCTGGGAATCAGCACTCAGTCTCCCCATAGGAGGCAACCCTTCATCGTGGACAGCTCCTGCTGCTTCCGTGCAAATGGGCTGAATTTTTCTGCTGTCTTCTCCATAAGCCAGCCTCTCAGGACCCATGATAGGACTTGCTTGAGGATTGGGTCCTTTCGGGTATGGGCTGCCACGTCTGCTGAAGTGACCGGGCAAGTCAGGTCCTTATCTATGTGGAACAGTCCGAGTGTGGGGGCTGGATCCTCCACTAGTTCCTGCTCAGGCCATCTGCATTTCAGATTGTCTTGCCAGGTCTATGTTGTAACGTGTATGAGTACCCAGCCAGGAAAATTGCCCAGTGTGTCATCCTGGATGACATGTATGCAGGAGTGGGTTTGTCACCTGCAAGTAGTCCCAAAAGTGGCTTGCGGTCAGTGATGATGGTGAAACTTCTTCCATAGAGGTACTCATGGAAGCGCTTGATGCCCGCAACAATGGCCAAGGCTTCCTTGTCCAGCTGACTGTAATTTCTCTCTGTGCTGGACATTGTCTTTGAAAAGTAGGCGATGGGTGCTTCTGTTCCATTGGGAAGTTGGTGGCTGAGGACTGCTCCAATGCCGTAAGGGGATGCGTCGCAGGTCAGCAATAGCGGTAGTTTCTCATGGTATTGGATGAGGACGCTGTCTGAAGAAAGCAGGCCTTTTATCTTTCTGAATACTGCTTCTTCTTCCTCCATCCATCTCCATGGAACCACTTTCCCCAGTAGGTGATGGAGTGGTTCATCAGCTGTGGCTTTCTGTTTTAAGAAGACACTGTAAAAATTCAGTAGTCCTAGGAAAGCCTGGAACTCCACTTTGTTTTTGGGGGCTGGAGCTTCCTGGATGGCCTTAATTTTGGACTTGGTGGAGTGGATGCCTGTTCCATCTATGAGATAGCCCAGGAACTCGACCTCCTGGACTCCAATGATGCACTTATTTCTCCTGACTCTTAAACCCTTCTCCTTGAAATGCTGTAACACCAGTCTCAATCGCTCAAGGAGCTGGCTTTTAGAGTGCCCAGAAATTAAGACATAGTCGAAGTACGTCACCACCCCTGGAATGCCTTGGAGAAGGTGTTCCATCATGGATTGGAAAATTCCTGGGGCTGCGCTGACTCCAAATTGGAGAAGGTTACATTTAAAGGAGCCCCTGTGCGTGACAATTGTTTGTGCCTCCGCAGTTTTTTCATCTACTGGTAATTGTTGGTAAGCTTGGGCCAGATTCAATTTCGCAAATATTGACCCGCTTCCGAGTGAATGCAGCAGATGTTGCACCATTGGAACTGGGTTGCTCTGCTGCAACGCCTTGTTAATTGAACATTTATAATCAGCGCAGATACACACAGACCCATCATGCTTCATTGGGGTCACAATGGGGGTCTCTCATGCAGCATGATCGATCGGTTCCAAGATGCCTTGGGCGATTAGCTTATCTAATTGAGCATTGACCTTGGGCCGCAAGGCGAATGGAACTCTGCAGGGCTTAAGCCTAATTGGTGTGATTGCCTTATGTAGATTAAAAGAAATGGTTTTCCCCACAAATTTCCCCAGCTTACCATCGAAGACTTCTTTGAACTCTTCGATGAGTTTGTCGAGTTCGTCCTGATGGATTTGGTGTATCCCTCCAATTGAGACTCCTAAGGGCTGGAACCAGTCCACTCCCAACAGGTTCGGGTGGCTGTGCTCGACGACAGTGATGGGTAGGTCGCCATGGAAGTTGCTGTAGGCAATCTAGAGTGATGCTCTTCCCAGGACTCCAATGGGGTTTTCTCCAAAATCCACGAGTCTCGTTTGCAAGGGTGTCAAGTCCTTTTTGCTGATGCAGGGTTTCAGGCGCTTCAGCTGATGCCAGTCCATTATGGAGTAGCTCGATCCCGAGTCTATCTCCATGGAGCAGGGGGTTCCTCCCAGGTGTACAGTCACGTGGAATTTCGTGGCACTGTCGTCATAGGTGCGAGCGATGGTCGTCTGGTGGATCTTCCCATTCCCCATGAACTCGCTCCCCCCTTGTCTGGGCTGGTACGAGGACCGTCTGGTTGATCTCTGGTTATCTTGCCGATTTTCACGCTGCCGGTGGTTGAAACGTTCTGGGGCTGGATCCTCTGCTCTGCAGGCTTCAGCAATGTGGCCTCTCTTGTGGCAGCGTCTGCAGGTCGCGTCCCTCCAATGACATCTGGCCCTGGCATGGTCTCCTTAGCAGCTGGCGCAGCGTTCCCCCTGGTCGCCATTTTGTGTGGTTTCCTGCCTTGGGGGTCTGGAGACCTTGTGGACGGCCATTTCGTCATCGGAGTCAGGTCCCGCGGTTGAGTCATCTGTGGAACTTTTGGGGTTCCTTTGAATCTTGTGGATTGCCTTTGCTCGTATCATCGCTGCTGCCACTTTTTCCGAAGTTTCTGCAGCTGTCGCCTCCTCGACGATGTCTTTCAGTGCTATCCTCTTTCGGCTCAGAAATTTCTTCTGTAAGGCCACATCTCTCATGCCAAATACGATGCGGTTCCTGATCGCATTGTCCACATTGTCAAACTCGCAATTTGCTGAGATTTGACGGAGGGCTACTACAAAGTCCTTAATCGATTCTCTGTCCCGCTGGTTCCTTTGCTGGAATGTGAAGTGGTTGGCTATTGGAGTTCCTGTTGGGGCATAGTGCTCTTGCAGGACCTCTTGGAGATCTGCCCATGACATTTCCTTGATGTTCCTCGGGGCCACGAAGTCAATGGCCATTTCCAGAACTTCAGAACTGCAGTGGGCCAGGAAGAGGGCTCTTTTGCAGTTGTCGTTGAGGTCCTGGTAGTCGTTCCCTTGCAGGAACTGGTGGAACCGGACCATGTAAGATCTCCATTTCTCCGTCCTGGGGTTGAAAGTGGCTAGTGAGACTAGCGGGGCTTGCAATGTCACCATGGCTTCAGTGATCAGCTCTACTGAGTTCAGCTATGTGACTGCTCTTGGTAGCTATTTTCTTCGAGGTCTTCGCTGTGGTTCTTTGCTCGTCCTTCGTCGCCAGTGTTAAATCAGGCGCAGGAAAAGAAGACGCGACCAGCGTGGTCCATTCAGCACTTTATTTCAGCTCAAAATAAAGACGAACGGCTGTGCTGCTGGAGCCCTTTTATAGCGCTCCGGCAGACCAGCTGTCCAATGACAGTGATTCAAACTTCCCACCGGTGGATTAGCCAATCACCGACTGATGTCCTTATAAGGACATAACATTTATAAATTGATATGTTACTTTATAAAGTAAAGTTATTATAAAGCAGTGTTGTTCTTTTAAAATGACTTTCCCAAAATGTCTATGCTTTGGACAGCCTTTGGGAGAGATATCTTATTGCTCAAAATATATGACTATGAAATTGTGACTGGCATTCCAAAATATTACATCAGAATATTATTATATTCTTCACTGCCTTTCAATCTATTTTCATATTTAATTCAAAGACTTCAGTTGACCTTCAAGAAGATCACTGTTTGGCCACACAGAAACTGTTGTCTCTTTTTTTCAAGCCTATCAAACAAACACCCATGTTTAGCTCCAACTATAATCATCTAAAAAGTATGTTTGGAAAAATATCAAATTAAGAAATTAGCATGCCTTTCTATTAGCTTAGAGTCCTCAAGCAGTTTGAAGCAACACATTTTTAAAAATTCTTCAATTCCATGCTTGTATTGTAGCACACAAAAGGCAATTTTCTTTTCATTTCTTACTATAAGTTATTATACTATACTACTTACTATAAATCAGTTTGAGTTCCAGATTGTGGAACTCAATGATGAGGGTTTGTGAACTTTGTTTCATGCTTTTAGGAGTTGTGCAAGCTAAACTATTGATGTTCTCTGTGTTGGGAATGGCCAATCCTGGAACACCTACCAAAGAAATAGTGAGGGAGACATGTTTGATTTTGCTCCATAAGTCTTTATGAGAAATACAGTCTGGAATTAGGAGGTGAAGGCTCCTCTTTTCATGCTGCTACCCCTGGAGAAAAGGAGAATGACAATTATCCAAACTAAGATGAAAGGGCCTCCAGTAGAATTGGTGGCAATATATGAGTATGCTTATTTCTTCACAAAGAAGAAACCACTCGAGGGCAATTTGATATGGAAAAAAGTGAATGACAATACCTCTGTTTCATTGCACTGCGTAAGGAATGTGGTCACATAAAGTGTTAGATAGGTGGATCGAAGAGACTGGAGACAGGCTTCAGACACAGCTCTTTATTCAGCAACTATTTACAATCCAGCAGCCAGTCCCTCTAACAGCCAGCCTTTATATAGAGGGCTGTCAGGGAGCTCAGCCAATCACATTCTTCCCGCCCAAACAGTGGACCAGAGGGAAAACTATCCTGTTAATATCTAACACCTCTCCCTTCTAGATGGAGCAATCCATTTTACATACGTAGTTGCGCAGGTAGGCGGGGTGTTTACTAGCTCTACTTGACCTGCGCAGTTCAGTTTGCATGGCAGCGGCAGGCTGGGAGGTTGTGCCTGCTGCTGCCTCTTGCTCCGCCCCTGAAAAGTCCTGGAAACTTTTGGGCTAGGCCTTGGATTCTACGGGAACAGGTTCACTGGAGGAGCGTCGCTGGATTCCCGGTTCTTCAGGTGCATTCTCCGGTTCCATCAGGCTTGAGTCTGCTAGAAAGGAATTAGAATTAAACTCTTTTTGTTCAGTTTCTACATTTTCATTGTTAAAGGTGAGGTGGCTGCGTAATTGGCCTATAAGCCACCTCCATTGATGCCCGTCGTTCAGTCTAACAATATACGACTTGGGCCCTGTGATTTTCTTTATTTTGCCAGGTAACCATAGGGGTCCTTCAGCAAAGTTTTGTGAGTGAACCAGGTCTCCGATGCTAAAGGACCTGATGCAGTTCTGCATGTCAATTGTTGTTTTGGGTACATAATTTGGGTGCAGGCAATCTAAGACTGATCGAAGGCGGCGACCCATCAACAGTTCAGCCAGGCTTCTACCTGTGACCACGCTGGGGGTTATGTGTTGGTACAGGAAAAATTTGTCTACCCGCTCTTGCCAATCTCCTGGTGCCAACCTACCTAGTGCCTCTTTGGCAGATCCTATAGATCTTTCAATCAACCCATTACTGGCCAGATGAAAAGGTGCTATGAGGGCATGGCGTATTCCCAATTCTGCCAGATACCCTTCAAGCTGTGTGGTCGTAAATTGTGGGCCATTGTCTGATACAAGGAGTTGCAAATAATTTTCAGAGGACTTTTATTATTGCGTCTGCTGTGGTGGTAGCCATTAGAATGATTTCCATCAATTTGGAATAGGCATCCACAATTACTAAAAAGGTTTGGCCATGGAATGGCCCAGCAAAGTTGATGTGGATCCTCGACCAGGGGGCTCTTGGTCGGTCCCACTCTTGGATGGGTGCCTTAGGGGGAACTGGCCATGATTCTTGGCAGTGTTGGCATGTGGCTACCTACTCTTGTATCTCTTGGTCCATATTGGGCCACCATACAAAACTCCGAGCCAGGGCTTTCTTCCAGACAATCCCCGGATGACCCTCATGCAGTGCATTTAGTACAGAATACCTTAAACTGGGTGGTATAATTACCTGGTCCCCCCACAGTAAACAACCCCCTTGCACCGAGATCTCATGTCGTAGTGCAAACGGCTTAAACTCTGTGCCAAACAGGCCCTTTGGCCATCCCCTCCAAACCCAGTTCAAACTTTTTTTTTATTAAAAAGTTTTACAAAAAGTTTACATGTTTTCTCCCTCCCCTTACCTACCCCCACCCCCCCCCCTCCCTTACCCCCACCACCCCTCCCCCCACCCCTTCCCATCCACCCATCTCCCACCCTCTTCCCAGAACAAATTACAGGATATAACATTCAACAATCATAATCCATCCTAGTCTAAATAGTTATAACATTCAACATCTCTTGCTCCTTCAATTCCCTAATTACCCTACTCACTTAATTACCTAAAAACACACCAAATATCTACATATTTATTCATAACCTATCTGTAACTTCTTATTCTGGTATTTACTTTGGATATAATCTATCCATCTTCTCCAGTCCCTTAAATATCTTTCATTTGAATGTTCCTTCAAGTACGCCGAAATTTTTGCCATCTCCGCTAGGTTTGTTACTTTCATTGTCCATTTTTGGATTGTAGGTAAATCTTGCTTCTTCCAATATTGTGCCACCAACAATCTTGCTGCAGTTATTAAATTCAAAATCAAATTAGTCTCTATAACCGTACAATCCGTAACTATACCCAGCAGAAACAACTGTGGTGTAAATTTTAACCTCTTTTTAAGAATATTTTGTAAAATCCACCAAATTTTTATCCAAAACGCCTTAACCTTTTTACACGTCCACCAAATATGAAAGTATGTGGCATCCTCACAATCACATCTCCAACATTTTGGTTGTACATTCGGATACATACAAGATAATTTTTTTGGATCTAGATGCCATCTATAAAACATTTTATAAAAGTTCTCCCTTAAATTTTGTGCTTGTGTAAATTTCACATTTCTTACCCATATTTTTCCCCATGTTTCCATCATTATTGGTTGTTCAAAATTCTGTGCCCATTTTATCATACAATCTTTAACTAACTCTGTTTCCGAGTCTATCTCTATCGATATATTATACAATCTTTTTATATGCATTAAACTTTGGTCTCTAATTTGTTTTATTAACTTTTCATCGCTTTGTATAATACCAATTTTCTGATCTTTTCTCCATCTGGCTTGTAGTTGTACATACTGGAACCAAGTTTGAATTATTTTCTCTTTCAACACATTCAAAGGTTTTAATTTTAGTATACCTCCCTCCATATTAAGAATATCTATATATGTGATTACATCCTGTCTGCTTTCTATACTCATATTCTCTATTGCGTGCCTGGGTACTGTCCATATAGGTATCTTTTAATTTAACTTATATTGATATTTCTTCCAGACATGCAATAAAGCATTCCTCAATATATGGCTCTTAAATGCTCTATCCACCTTTTTGTCCTACACTAAATAAGCATGCCAGCCATAAACCAAACATAAACCCTTCAATGTTCAGAATCCTTCCATTTGTTAAATTAATCCAATCACTAATTCCTGATAAAACAGCTGCTTCATAATATAATTTTAAATTGGGCATTTTCAACCCCCCTCTTTCTCATATATCCTGCATTATTTTCAATTTTATCCTTGGTTTCTTACCTTGGCATACAAACTTACTAATACCTTTCTGCCATTCTTCCAGGTTGGCATCCTTTTTTAGTGTTGGTATCATTTGAAAGAGGAATAAAAACCTAGGTAAAACATTCATTTTTTATAACAGCTATTCTACCTAACAAGGACAACTGTAATTTTTTCCATTTATCCATTTCAACTTGTATTTTATGCCATATCAACTCATAATTATATTTATACAGTTTCCCGTTAGAAGGTGCAATATAAACACCTAGGTATTTAACTTCTTTAACTATTTCACATCCCGTTACCCTTTGTAGCTCCTCTTTTTGCTTTATTGTCATATTTTTAACTATCATCTTTGTTTTTCTGACATTTATTTTAAACCCAGACACCTGACCATACTGTTTAATTATATCCATCAGAACCTTTGCTTCTGGTTGAGTTGCCACTGGTTGAGTAAAGGTCATAACTAAATCGTCTGCAAATGTCCGTAACTTATATTCATAATCTCTAACCTTAATTCCCTCTATCTCATCTATATTACGTATTCTATTCACCAACAGTTCTAAAGTTAATATGAACAATAATGGTGATAAGGGACATCCCTGCCTTATACCTTTTTCAATTTTGAAAGTTTCAGTTAAGTTGCCATTAACAATTATCTGAGCTGTCTGTTCTTTTTTTATTTTTATTGAAAAAGTTTTAAAAATTTTACATACATTTTCTCCCCCCTCCCCAACCACCCCCCCGACTTCCCAGAGCAAATACAAATACAAGATAAAATACAGCTCAAATTCTCTAACTTAAACTCCATTTCTCACTTATCATAATCCTAATCATTAAACAAGTAGATAAAAGGAAAGCAAGTCTTCTTTTTTCTTATTCCATCTAATTCAACAGAATTAATCTCCATGTCTCCATTTATAGTTACAGCAGTTAATAAAACAATTAAGTATTACGTAATCACACCTATCATTACTCAATATAACTAATTAATACTTAGCAAATTATTAAGTCTATACGATCTAACAAGATATTTTATAACTTCTTTCATTTAAAACAGAGAAAAAAAACCCAACAACAAAGAAAAATAAAAAAACCCTCAATCAACCCCCCCCCCCCAAATTTAAAATAAAATACTGTATAAAGTCTTCCGTCCTCCATTTTTAAACCATCAAGGTCCAGTTATAGTTAAAACACTTAATAAAAATAATAATAATAATAAATTTTTTAGTCAAAAAAGAAATATAACAATCAAACCTCTTATAAATTTATCAATACAGATAAAACATCATTTAATAACTATATCAAACATTTAAATTCTTCATACTAGATTAAACCAGTTGCTAATCTTCTTGTCTTCACATCTTCCAACAGCGTATAGAATATCTTCATCATTTACGTCTACCCACCTAAATAGAAAGTTGCTTCTTTATAAAAAAAACCCCCCGAGTGACTTTATAGTTGTATTTGTAATAATATCCATCAAATCCAGTCAAAAATTAGATTAGTAGATTCATCAGACGTATTAGGGAAACCACCAGATCAGCTGCAATTGCTCTAGATCCATAGTCCTTTTGCCTTGTATTTATTACCATCAAACAGGAAGCTCCAGTTTAGTATATTCAATAAAACTTCTACGTTTACAGTTAGATCCAGATTTATCACAGTCCTTAATAAAATATTCCAAATCCTTCAAGTCAGGGCATATTTCACAGCCCAACACACCAGCATTGCTGTGATCTGTTTATTCTTCTCAAAATATTCCAATACAGCTATAGATTGCCTCCTCATCGTTCATCACTTGGTTAACTGGCATTAAACTGCTGTCTACTTTTTTTTCCCCTCCCCCAAAATTCAAAATCTTTAAACATTTAAACAATACTTTTTAAGGACCATCATCTCGTCAAGCAGGGTTATTTTCCATTTCTCCAGGCTTTCTTCTTTTCCTTTTTACGAACTTTCTTCTTAACTTTGATCCCTCTGCCTTTTTTAACTCCAGTAAAATTTTGCGGTTTTTGGGATTGGATATTATAAACTTTTTGCAGGAATGTAGCTTCTTCTGGGAACAGCTCTTTAAGTACAGATTGAATTTTATAAAAAAAAATTCGTGTAGCCAAAATTTCATCAACTTCCAGAGTTTCTTGCTCCTGCTCAGCCCTCATTTTTCTCTCTTCTGTAAGATCTGCTATGGTCTGTTGTTGGTTTTTTTCCTCTCCCAGCTCTTCATTCAATCCCCCACTGCTAGATTGTAACTCAGTATTTCCATGTATTTCATTGTTTCCAGCTTGGGAAGCTTGAAATATAGTATCAATTCTTTTCAATAAAGCAGAGGTAATTGAGCTCAAAGCTTCCTCAAAGTCAGACCATTGAGGGTTAAATAACCCTCCTTTACTTTCTTTGTTTTCAAAAAGCCCAGCCATCTTGCCCCCCTTCTTCCTTCCCTTCCAGAAGGACGGGGAAAAAAAAGAAGAAAGAAAAAAAAGAATTTCAAGAAGAGAAAAGGGAAAAAAAAGACTTTTTAATTTATATTGCTGCTTGAGTTATTATTATTACATCTTTTCTTATTTCATCCACTTTTCAAAAAGGAGTTTTATGTTTCAAACAGGGGCTTATCAATAATTGCTTTTAACTTTCACTTCTTCACGCCCCGTTGAACTGAGCTGTCTGTTCTTGATATATTGCTTTTATAGATTGCATAAAGCAATTCCCAAATTGCATCCTATAAACCACTCTCAATAAAAATTGCCAATCCAATCGATCAAAAGCTTTTTCTGCATCTAAAAATATAAGCACCGCAGGGATTTGGTTATTCCTTTCCAAATATTCCAGTATATCAACAATTTGTCTTACATTATTTTTCATTTGCCTCCCTTGTATGAAACCAGATTGATCAGCATGAATCATTTTTTGCATTATTAACATTAACCTATTTGCCAATATCTTAGCAAATATCTTACAATCTGTATTCAATAATGATATAGGTCTATAATTCTTTGGGTGTGTCAAATCTTGATCTTCTTTTGGAATTAATGAAATAAACGCTGTTTTCCATGAAGATGGTACCCCTTCTCCCAACTGTATTCTGTTAAACAATTCTTTAAGAGGTACAACCATTTCCAATTGTAGATATTTATAATACGCCGCTGTTAATCCGTCCGTACCAGGGGCCTTGCCAGTTTTTAACTGTTTAATTGCTAGGAGGATCTCATCTGTTATTAATTGGTTTAACCGTTCTCTTTGTTCCTCTGTGACTATAGGGATATTCTGTCTCTCCAAATATCTCTCTATCTCTATACCTTGTATTTTGTCTGCAGTATATAATCTTGTGTAAAATTCTAAAAATGCCTTTTTAATCATATTTTGGTGATAAACCTCTTTACCTTTATACTCTATTTTCTCTATGGTACGAGATTTTTGTTTTTTCCTCAGCATATTATTTATTATTTATTATTATTATTATTTATTAAATTTTTATACCGCCCTTCTCCTTACGGACTCAGGGCAGTGAACAGCCAACTAAAAACATAATATACAAAAGTTAAAATAATTTAAAATGATTTAAATAGAATTTGGCCCAAAATTACAAAAGCATTTCAAATTTAAAATTTAAAATCAATATCAAAACTTTAAAACCAATATGGGGTCAGGCCAGCCCAGCTAACTGAAAAAGATGGGTTTTAAGGGCCCGACAAAAAGTCCGGAGGTCTGGGATCACTCGTATCTCTGGGGGGAGGTCAGTCCAGAGGGTAGGCACCACCACAGAGAAGGCTCTCCCCCTGGGGGTCACCAGCCAACATTGTCTGGCCGACGGCACCCTGAGGAGGCCCTCTCTGTGGGAGTGAACTGGCCGGTGGGAGGCAATTGGTGGCAGAAGGCGGTCCCGTAGATACCCCGGCCCTAAGCCATGGAGCGCTTTAAAGGTGGTCACCAGCACCTTGAAACGCACCCGGAAGTCCATCGGAAACCAATGCAGCTCACGCAGGAGAGGTGTCACATGGGAGCGTCCCATCACTTCCATAATCCCCCACGTGGCTACATTCTGCACCCGCTGGAGCTTCTGGGTGCATCCCAAGGGGAGCCCCATGTAGAGAGCGTTACAATAGTCTAGACGAGAAGTGACAAGAGATTGAGTGACTGTGCGTAAGGAGTCCCAATCTAGAAAGAGGCGCAACTGGTGTATCTGGTGAACAGATAGAAAGCCCCCATGGCCATGGCCATCATATGCTCTTCTAAAGACAGCCGTGAGTCCAGGAGGATGCCCAAATTGTGAGCCCTTTCCATGTGGGCCAATGATTCGCCCCCAATAACCAGCGTTGGCACCAGCTGGCTATACCGGGACGCCGGCAGCCACAGCCACTCGGTCTTGGAAAGGTTGAGTCAAAGCCTGTTTCTCCCCATCCAGACCCGCACGGCCTCCAGCCACTGGAACATCACTTCAAGGGCATCGTTGGGATGGTCTGGGGTGGAGATGTACAGCTGAGTGTCATCAGCGTACTGATGAAACTTCACCCCAAAACCATGGATGATCTCACCCAGCGGCTTCACATAAATGTTGAACAGGAGGGGTGAGAGGACCGATCCTTGTGGCACCCCACAAACAAGGCGCCTCGGGGACGACCGCTGCCCTCCTGTCAACACAGATTGCAACTGGTCGGAGAGATAGGAGGAGAACCACCGCAAAATGGTGCCTCCCACCCCTAATCCCTCCAGCCGGCGCAACATGATACCATGGTCGATGGTATCAAAAGCCGCTGAGAGATCTAACAGAACCAGGATAGAGGAATAACCCCTTCCCCGAGCCCTCCAGAGATCATCCACCAATGCGACCAATGCCGTTTCCGTGCTGTACCCAGACCTGAAACCGGACTGGAGCAGATCCAAATAGACAGCTTCATCCAGGTATTGGGGAAGCTGCCGCGCCACCACACTCTCAACAACCTGCGCGATAAAACGAAGGTTGGAGACTGGACGATAGTTAGCCAAAACAGACGGATCCAGAGAGGGCTTTTTGAGGAGGGGCCTCACCACCGCCTCTTTCAAGGCGGCCAGCAGGACACCCTCACTCAAAGAAGCATTAACAATTCCCTGGAGCCAACCTCGTGTAACCTCCCGGGAGGCCAGTACCAACCAGGAGGGACATGGGTCCAATAAACATGTGGTCGCGTTCAGCCGTCCCAAGATCCTATCCATGTCCTCGGGAGCCACAGGGTCGAACTCCTCCCAGATAACGCTCTCAAGACCTGCCTCAGTCATCTCATCTGAACTAACCAGTCAGCAGCCAAGTCTTCCTGAATCTGAGTGATTTTATCATGCAGATACTGTACAAAGTCCTCAGCTCAACCCTGCAAGGGGTCATCCCGCACTCCCAGATGGAGGAGTGAGTGGGTCACACTAAACAGGCAGCTGGGCGATTATCTGATGACGCGATAAGAGCGGCAAAATAATCCGATTTCGCCACTTTTATCACCACTAGGTAGGCCTTAATATGAGACCTTAGCAGTGTCAGATCAGACTCAGACCGGCTGGCCCTCCAACCGCTCTCTAGGTGTCTTTTTCGGCACTTCATCTCCCTCAGCTCCTCGGAGAACCAAGGAGCTAAGTGAGTTTGGTGCTGGGTCAGAGGCCGCAAAGGCACGACTCGGTCCAGAGCCCCGGTGGCTGTGCTATCCCAGGCAGTCACTAGGTCTTCAGCCGAGTCGTGAGCCAGAGTCTTGGGAAATGGCCCAATCTCCCTCTGGAACCTATCGGGATCCATCAGGTGCCTGGGGCGGAACCACCTGTTCGGTTCCACCACCCTGTAATGGGGTGTGGTGGTCAGAAAGTCAAGATGAAGGAGTGAGTGGTCAGACTATGACAAGGGTTCAATAGCTATATCCCCTGTATCGAGACCACTCAGCCACTGATCAGAGATGAAAACTAAGTCCAGAGTGTGTCCACCTATGTGAGTAGGGCCGTGAATTACTTGAGTCAGGTCCATGACCATCATGGAAGCCATGAACTCCCGAGCTACCTCAGATGTTTCACCGATAGATGGCAGGTTAAAATCCCCCATGACCAGAAGTCTGGGGGTATCAACTGCCACTTTGGCTATAACACTGAGGAGCTCGGGCAGGGTCGTTGCCACGTGGCAGGGAGCCAGGTACGTGACCAACAAATCCATCTGCACCCGACGACTCCAGCATATATGCCAACCATCTACCTGGTTTATTTGCATTACAAAAAGTATTATGTTTAGCATATTGTAAATTAGTTGCCACTTGATCTGAGAGCATCATATTAAATTGCCCTCGTAATAGGGTAATCTCTTCTTTAATTTTCTTATCCCCTGGGTTATGTATTAACACCCTTTCTTTTTTCTTAATCTCTTCTTCTAGTTCCCTCCTTTTTTCTGTCTGTCTACGCCTATATGCATTATTCATATTTATCAAAACTCCTCTCATATATGCTTTACTAGCATCCCATGCCATATCCGTAGATTTACCCTTATTCATATTGAAAACAAAGAATTCCTTCATTAATTTTTTACATTCTATTACATTTTCCTCATATCTAAAAAGATTTTCATTTAACCGCCAAGATCTCCTAGACCTTTCCCCACACTCCAATTCCATTCAAACTGGACTATGATCCATTAAAATTCTGGGGCAAATCTTTGTCTTCTTTACCCTGGAAAAAAAAAATCATTTGTAATTAATATAAAATCAATTCTTGAAAAAGATTGATGTCTATCTGAAAAAAATGTAAAATCTTGTTCTTGTTCTATTTCATGCCAAATATCTCTTAGTTCCATATCCTCCATCATATCAAAAAAAGATTTAGGCAATCTCGTTCGCAATTTAGTAAATTGTAAAAGCCTTTTCTTATCAATGTTAGGGTCTATTACTTCATTCCAATCCCCCATCAACATACATGAATTATAATCCCAGTGTAATAATTTTGTATGTATCAACTTATAAAATTTTTCTTGTTGTTGGTTAGGTGCATATATCCCCATTAAAAGTATTTTCTTCCCTTCTATCAATAACTCAATTGCCAGATATCTTCCTTGTTGATCTGCTTCGACTAATTTAGCCATCAAGTCTCTTTTCAGATAAATCACTATTCCATTCTTTTTTTCTGGGGCAGACACAACAAAATGTGTTCCCAGTTTTACATTTATTAAATATTTTTGATCAGTTATCCTTATATGTGTTTCCTGCAGGCATATTATATCATTTTTAAATGGTCTCAAATGGTGAAATATTTTCTTCCTTTTTTGTGGTGAATTTAAACCATTGACATTCCAGGTTAAAAACCTAGAAGCCATCTTCAGACTCTCGAAGCTTGGCAAGAGCCGCTTGGTAATCCACTTGGAATTTCTTTTTCGGTCTTGTCCCTCCCACAGCTTCTGTACCGGTATTCACATTTTCTTGTGGTAAGGCCTGCACTTGTAGCATTTTTAATTCTTGTTGCTTATGTTTAGTAACTGCTCTAGTTTGTCTTTGATCTTTAACTTCTTCTTGTTTTTCAACTATATCCTATGCTTGGACAGCACTTGAAAGTTGCAGTAATTCATCCTGCTTACTCATAGCTCCACCTTCTGCTTGCTTCTGCAGATCCTCTTTTCTTCCCTCTGTTGCATCTCTTACTTTTTTAACTCCTACAGATGGTGGGTATCCAGCCTTTAGTATGTTAGAGTAGAAATCTCTTGCTTTCCAAATTGTATTAAGGCGATATCACTCTCCCACATAATTCACCACTAATCTGACTGGAACTTCCCATCTGTATTGTATCTGTTGATTTCTAAGCTCATCTGCCAGAAAAGCATACTCTTTCTTGGATTTCAACATTTTAGGTGGTATTTCTTTGAATACTGCCACTTCTTGTCCTGCCACTTGCAGCTTGTTTTTATAAGAGGCTTGTAAAATCTCATTTCTAATCCTTCTGGTAACAAAGTAGATTACAACATCTCTTGGTAATTTCCTTTGTCTGGCTATCCATGGGTTAACGCGATAAATCCAATCAATTTGCCATTCAAGTTCTCCTCTGGACTCTCCTATAAACTGTGCCAGAGCTTCCACAAAGATCTTTTTCAAGTTTTCTTTGGGATCTTCTTTCAAGCCTCTTATTCTCACAGCAAGTTCCATCATCTTATATTGTGTTAACATCACTTCAGCTTCTGTTTTCTCAATCTTAATTTGTGTTTCCTCAAATTTACCATCCAGAAGCTCATTAGCTTGTGGAACCTCTTCAACTCTATCCTCTACATAATTAACGTGCTTTACCAGTGACAGGATGGGGTTGAGGGTTGTCCCCGAACCGTGAACCAGCTCATGAGCAAACACACTAGCACTGAAATAAAACTGGCAGAGGAGTCTTGTATAAAAATATACTTTACTTCAAAATGTTTAAAAGCATTATATCTTTAAAAAGGCATAAAGTCTTATCTTAATTAAGTGAAGCCAGGCCATCTCCCTAAATTACTCTCCACAATACAGAAACAGTCCATAGGATAAAAAACTAACATAACATTAATCAGCTTCGGTGTCGATACATCATCGAGGTAGTAGAAGGGCAGCAGCATAAACTTCACAGCTAAAAGTCACCTGAAAAAACAATTCAATCAGCGAACATGGCTTGAGGCTTCTGGGAGGGAAACTGTCCAGCAGCTACAATTTAGATATTGGCTTGTGTGCTTGAAACTCAGCAAAAGGCAAGCAGAAATTGGAAACTTCAAAAGGCTCTCAGTTATCTCAACTCACAGTTGTAGCTAGCCCCGTAGGAATATCTTTAAGCAGCTCTTCGGCTCCTTTTCTGCTGCTATCTCTGCAGCAGCTGTCAGGACTCCTTATCTGAGTTCTCCTCCCTTCTGCAGCTCTGCTCTGGGCTCTGTGTCCAGGTGCTTCAGCACTGGCTCTGCATTTAGGCCTAAACAGCGTCTAGGCCCAAAAAGCAAGCATAAAGGTCCATGCTTATATGGGGAGTTAACCTGCAATTAACTAAGGCAGGGGAAACTTGCAGTTAATTGCAAACAGGAGATGGCTTGATTGAATCCATACAGTTTGTGACTGATCAAGTAGCCAGAGCAATTCTGAAAACACTTGTGACAACCAGTCCCTGGAGTGCAACAACTATGTCTTCCCTTATGTCTTTATTTCTTGTCTTAATTATGTCCTTCATTTCTTTGATTTGATCTGAGACTCCTTTAAATGCAAATGCAATATCTTCTTTAATTCCTTCTTTAATTTCTTTCATGGCTTCCTGAAACATCTCAAGTGTTAATATTTGTGGTTGTGGTTGTGATTGTGATTGAGCTTGTGTATCTGGTGGGGCCAATAAAGTTTGCAGCCTAGACATCTGGGCAGGAGAACTTCCCGCACGCCCTTCTTTAGGCAGCCCCAATTTTATCTGCTTTGAAGCCATTTTAAAATCCCACAGTCTCAGAATCCAGTGTATTCAAAGTAAAGCCAGTGAAGAGAAACCAGAAGATCTTTAAATTTTAAATCCCAAAGTCTAACATACAGAATTAAATCCAAAAAATTTTTGGGCGGGACTGGTAGCTGAAAGGCGCTAATGAGTTAATGAGTCAGTAAAGACTTTCTTCTTAACTTTCACTTTCAACTCTTTGTCTTAACAAGCCAGCACCATCTTCCCCCCCTTTCCGCTTCACCTCTGCTCTTGTAGGCTCGAAAAGAAACGATGTTCAATGGAATTAAGATATAGATACTTGCAATTATGTAGCCTCCTGTCTCTGTTCTCCCTGCTTCAATTCTCAATTTGTTTCAATTTCGTAGCAGGGGCGGTCGCGGAGTTTCGCTCTACCTTTTTTGGCAGAGGCGTCCTGGCTTTGGAGCTTTCCCAGGCTCCTGGGGAGCTCTCACCTTTCGAGCCCCAGAATTAATTCTAGGGCTCTTAGGGAGCTCTACCCTGCACCTCGCTGCTCTCTTCCTACTTTTCTCCCAGGGGGGAAAGTTCTTCGCTGTTAGACAGCTGTTTTTCTGCTATTCTAGCGACTAACAAAGTAGTAGCACCATCTACAGGCAGCTGCTGATATGCCTGTGCGAGGTCCAATTTTGCGAAAATCCTTTCGGGACCCTGGGAAGGTAACAAGTGCTGAAGTATGGACACTGGGTATGCGCTCTGCTGTAGAGCCTTGTTCAATGTGCACTTATAATCAGTGCAGATGTGCACAGAGGCATCTCTCTTAACTGGGGTGACAATGGGGGTCTCCCACTTAGTGTGGTCAACTGGCTCAAGAATGCCCTGCCTGATCAGTTTATCAAGTTCTTTGTCAATCTTGGGTTTTAGGGCAAATGGAACCCTCCGGAGTTTCAACCTAATCGCTGCCACCTTGGGGTCTAGACTGAATAATATTGGGGTGCCCACAAACTTGCTGAGTTCCGGATTAAATACATCTTGGAATTCCTGGATCAGGTCATTGGCCCACGAGCTGGCAATGGCGTTGGTGCCAGTCACACCCAGGCCAAGGGACTCAAAGCAGTCCAGCCCGAGCAGCTTGGGAAGGTTTCCTCCGATAACTGTTAAGGTCAGCTCACCCCAGAATTTGTTGAACTGGACTTTGAAGGTTCCGCAGCCGATGACAGGGATCCGATTCTCCTGGTAATCGCTGAGCCGCAAGTGTTGGCGTTCAAGTTGATGTTTTTGAAGTCTTGGGAGAGCAGCCTTCAATTCCTGCCACGAGATAATTGTTACTGATGAGCCGGTGTCGATTTCCATGTCACTGCCTCTCAAGATATGCAGAAAGGATAGTGTATTGCTGCTTTCTTCTTGCCTAGGGAATTTTTAATATTTTTATTCTTGCCACATTCCTCTTTTCTGTCACTGTTACCCAACGTTCATTCTACGAATGCATGGATATCCCTTGGAAGATGTTATATAAATCTGTCCCTTTTCTTCTTTTTATGTTCAAGTTTGCTACACTGTGTTTGTGCTTGTCTAAATGGTGTTCTTACACAGCTTCTTTTGTGGGAGATTGAGTTGTTACTTTGGTGTTGATCACTTAATTGGTGTAGCAGTTCAGGAGTGGCTTCCACTTACCTTTGCTACTGGTTTGCAATGGGAATGCACTTGTGCGCTCGCTTTGCTCATGCACAGTGCTTCTGTGTATGTGCAGAAGCCTCTGCTCATGCCAGAGAGTCCATGATGACATCTGGGTGGGTGGGCGGAGCCTCCTGCAGCCATTACTACCGGTTCACAAGATCCAGACCGAACCGGTAGCAACCCACCACTGTAGCAGACTTATGATAGACTTGTGTTTCTAATTTGACATTACTGCCTCTGCTGATGAAAATATGGAGGAAGGGCAGCATTTATTCCTTTTAAGATGTTATTTATTGTTTTGTGCTATGTTGATTGTTTTTATTGTGACAAAAGTATCATCAATGTAGTGAATCCATACTTTGGGTTGCATACAAAGGAGTGCTATAGATTCTAGGGGTTGCATTATGGTCTCTGCTATTAGCAGAGATAAGCAATTAATACAATTCACTGTCTTGTTACAAAACCAAAACCTCTACACAACAGATACCCCATTCAACAGTCACATAAGCTTTAGGGGAACCAGAAAAAATCTTTTATAATCTTGAATGGTGATACCTTGAAAGTTAAAATGGTCTCACCACAGTGGTCTATTACTGCAGGTTTATGTGGGAGCAGTGAATGCAGGAGTCTCACTCTGCTTCTTTGATGGTGGTTTGGGTCATGATCTTGAAAGATGTTCTCCTCTTGGGCTGCAGTGGAGAACCTCCGATGAAAGACCAAATCCATATCTAATCTCCAGTCTCAAAGGGATGCAGGACTTCTTCTACTGGCCAAGTGACATGCACAATGAAAGTGCCTGCTGAGGTCTGGAGTTCCTTTGCTGTCCTAGGGCCTCGGTGGCATGACTTATACTGAAAGCACATTTAGAAACAGAGTAAATGATTATGCAGCAATTAGTGGCTTTGTATTCTTCTGTTAAGACAATAATTTTGACTGCTTGGGCACTGTGTGTGGGTGAGAGTGGTGATGCCTATGTGACTTCAAACAGGCTGAGCACGGTGTCCCCAGAGAAACTACCATCGTCAATGTAGTTTTTATCACTGTCAGAAAAAAGCTTGAAATCCAGATTTTTGAGGGGCTGTCCCATATTATGGCAGACATGGAGAGGAGTTTCCCGCTTGGTAGCATGCAGCAAAGTAGCAGGTTTAAGATGTTCAGATGAGATATGGTCTGGCACTATACTTTTTTCTTTGCAAGATGGCAACAGTTGGTAATATTGACAGTTTTTAAGCAGATCTATAAGAAGGAGCCATCGATTACAATTATTAATACATTTGGCATTAATTATTAAGCATAGATAAACTGGGGAAAGTAATGTGTGGGGTAGGTTGAGTTTAACAGGACATTTTGCCAATGTGATTTTTTCATATCTTGGTTTGTATGCTAATGATGAACTTTGTTCACTTCAAGATCTCTTGCTGGACCCTTTGACCATAAATTTAAGCTAAATGTTATGTTACCTTCTTTTATTTCAATAGTGGGCTTCCTTGCACAATTTCTTAGAAACATCCCCAGACCACATCCTTTCATCAAACTATATATGATCTATTCTCTCAGAATTTTCTAGCAAACATTTATGCTAATTCTTATCTGTGATTAACAATATCAGTTTCTGCTGGCAAGCTTCTGTTTATCTGATTTAAGTTGCTGAATCTTAATACAAGAGAAGCTTCTGTTTATCTAGCACTAATTCGCTATGGAGTATAGCTCTGACTGAAACTCTTTCATGAACCTAGGTCCAAATTCTAGACCTTCACTCCCCTGTTTTTGATATGTTCATAGGTTCTAGATAAGTGTCAAACAGTACCTTTGTATAAAATTTCATTACAGAAAACTGTTTTTCACTTCTGTGTCCAATGTATTGGGGGGCAAAGATCAACTACTTTGGTCAGCTCTTCTGGATCTAATTCATTGGGGGAAAGATCCAGCATATTGATAAATAATTCTAACAAGTCATGCATTATTTGGTATATTGCTTTTGTGCAACTTCATCATTAGGTGGTACAGGGAATGGATGTCATATGATTATTTTGAAGCAATATTCTATGCCCAGCCATAAAGGAGGTTCTTTGACTGGCTGAGAATAGGAGTTTTGCAAATTGGAATATAAAATCGGTTCCAGGGTCCATGGAAAAAATGACGGCATCAAGAAAAGTTTCTTATTTTTGCTTCGGAAGATGACATGAGACATATAGTGAAGGCTAGCAAACTATCATTTTCCGTTTTTCTTTTAATGAATAACTGTTGCCCATACGATGACAATGGAAATAGTTGGTTGCTGCATTGCTGATTGCTGTATCTCTTGCTGAAGAAACTGTTTTTGTTAAATTGTTGGGATTGTGCGATAGTTGTGGCTTGGTGCTGAAGATTATGCATGAATTCAAAGGAAACACTGCCTTGCTATTGCTGAATGAAAATTGCTTTTGGGTAACAGAACCTTCATTTTAACTCTGGTTGATTGCTCTGGAAGACTATATCTTGATGATGTTCATGGCATTAATCCAGATAAATTAGGGTTGATGATTGGATTGGGTACTTATCTTCATCCGAAGGGAGGAGGTAAACTCAAGGTGGATTATTCTGTGGCAGCCTCCATATTGGAAACAGTTGAGTGGCTGGTGGTATAGAAAAGGCCCTTACTAATAAGGAGAGAGACTTCACAATTTGGAACTTGGGACTTGGATCTTGGTCAATAGTTGCCCATGCCAATTAGTCCCAGGCATTGGGTCTGTCCTTTGTTGGTTATGACAAGAAATGGGTGAAACAACCTCCTTGGTTTGAGGCAGACCTGAGTTTGCTTTAACAATATCATCTACCACTTGGGTTGCATCCAATAAAAAAGTCTTTGTTGGCAGGTCACAGATCCTTTTGTCTATAGCCAATTCAGTGGATTCCCACATCCCAGAAGACCTACTCCAGCCTCTGTGGCCTTTAGGCAATCCACATACCAGCAGACCTTTGGTCAGTAGTCTCACTATTTTCATAACCTTCCTAGGTCTATTGCTGCTCGGTTTTACTATCAGGAGTGAACTTCTCCAATTCAGTTTCTTGCAGCTTTTTAAAATTGCTTCCAGTTCCTGTTTAGATTAGAAAACACACAACCTTGCTCACACTTCTGCACCCATTAGCACTATACGACCAACACCACTATAATACACCAGGCGCAGCTGCTTTGCTGCAGGTTTTTTATGATTGCTCTTTGTGGCTAGTTGTCTAGGAAAGATTTGATTCATCCACCTCCTGAAGGTGGCAGGTGCCCCAAGGAGTCCAAATGGCATTTTCTTAAATTTTTTTTTAAAAAATCTCCTTGGAGAATGGCAAATGCCATATTTTCTCTGGACTGGGGTTCCAATAGGATGTGTCAATATCTTTTTGTTAAGTCTAGCGAGGTCTAGTGAGGATAGATATTTGGCTTCCCATAACCCATTCAGAAGTTCATTTATCTGGGCATCAGATAGCTATCATATGTCACCACCCTGTTTATCTGCTGGAAGTCTGCAGGGAATCTTATATCACCATTTGGATTTGGCACTAACACAATTGGTGAACACCATTCGCCACCAAATGGTTCTATTACGTCCAAATGGAGCGTCTTCTCTACTTCTTTTTCTAACAGCCCTTTCATCCTATCGGGGATCCTGTAGCGCCATTGTTGGATACAACATATTTCTTTTGCATCTATCCTGTGTTTCATGCACAGGGTCGTACACAGCTGTCCAATAACCATGCATTTATACAACTCCAGCATTCTTCCTAATTTCTTCTCCTGGCTCTCCTTTAGTTCGGGATTTATATAAATGTTTCCCTTGGCTGATTGTAATAATGCATGCCCTGCTTAATCCACTAGATCTGGATTACTCTCTTTCAATACCCACAAGGCCATCCCAGAGTCAGCTCTGCTGTGCCATTTCTATAAGAAGGTTCATGTGGTTTATTTTCCTTTTCTAGCCTTCCAATTCTACCTCATAATTTACTGGATCAGTTTCTCTCTCTCTCTCTCTCTCTCTCTCTCTCTCTTTCTTTCTTTCTTATTGCGATTTAGATGCCGCCTTTCTCCCTGAGGACTCAAGGCAGCTTACAAAATGACAGTTTCCAATACAAATCACAATGAATTAAAGATTAAAATCAACGGCCCAATTAAAACAGTTTAAAATTATAACAATGTACCCCCCCAACGGATCAGTTAAGTTGATGGAAGAGCCAAGTCTTCAGCTCACGACAGAAGGAAAGAAGGTCGGGGGCTGTCCTGAGAAGCTTAATTATATAAGGGCCCTGCCACTGTACCTCAAATTTGATTTCCTTGCTTGGTAGCACTAACAGAATTTAGTCCCCTACATTAAATTTCATATGCTTTAAGCCCTGATCATGTTTGGTTTTTTGGCTTTCCTGGGCAGTTATAGTATTAAATGTTCTTAGGCAAAGTTCTAGGATTTAAACCTGTTCCTTTGTATCAGAAAGTATTCAATCAATTTTTTAGGGCATTCTAGGATTCACTGCACACTTCTTCTTTTTTTTTTTTATTGAAAAAGTTTTACAAATACAAATTCCCCCCCCCTTTTTTTCCCCGACCCTAACCCAACATTATAAAATACATATAAAAACAATATATAATTCCATCCCATCCCCGCCCTAACCCTCCCTCTCCTCCCTCTTCCCTCCCCCCCTTGACTTCCATTATATGCAATGCTAATATTCCCAAACAATATATATGTTATTCAACCTTCCATATCTTTTTTTTCTATATTTACTAACATAATCATCAATCCTTCTCAGCTAAAAGCGACATAATATTTTCTAGTCTGATACTTGTTCTGTACATACTCAATCCATAATTTCCATTCCTGTATATACTTCTCATGCGTCTGATCTTTTAAAAAAGCTGAAATCTTCGCCATTTCTGCAAATCCAGCCATCTTCTGGGTCCATTGGTCAACAGTCTGTAAGATATCACTCTTCCAATATTGGGCAATCAACAACCTAGCTGCTGTCACCATATACAAAATCAGTTTTGTTTCACCCAGTGTAAAATCTTTAATTATACCCAATAAGAAAAATTGCGGAGAAAATTGTATTTTTTTTCTTTAAAACATTTTGCATAACCCACCAGATTTTTATCCAAAAAGCCCTCACCTTTTTGCAAGTCCATCATATATGATAATATGTAGCATCTAAACAATCACATCTCCAACACTTTGGCTGCATATTAGGGTACATACAAGACAGTTTCTTGGGGTCTAAATGCCATCTATAAAACATTTTATAAAAATTTTCTCGTAAATTTTGTGACTGTGTAAACTTAACATTCTGAACCCATATTTTTTCCCATGTTTCCATCATAACTGGTTGCGAGAAATTTTGTGCCCATTTAATCATACAATCTTTAACTAACTCATTTTCTGAATCCCTTTCTAACAGGACATTATAAACTCTCTTAATATGCATTGGGCCTGTCTGCTTAATCTGTTCAACCAATTCTACTTCATATTCCATTAAACCAGTTTGTTGATCTTCTTTCCATCTCATCTGTAATTGATTGTAGTGCAACCAAGTCAACGATTTCCCTTCTTCCAACAGCATATCCAAAGTCTTCACTCGCCACCTGCCCTCTTCAAAGTAAAGTAACTCCTTGTATAAAAAAACCCCGACTGACTTAATATTTGTATTCCACATGGTATCAGCAAGATCCAGCCAGAACGGAATCTTATAATCCCAATTAATTCGGTGCTTCCTCCAGACTCTCATCAAGGCAGTTCTAAGTAGATGACTATTAAACACTTTGTCCACTTTATTATCATAAAACAGATATGCATGCCATCCCCAAACAAGGTCATGACTTTCTATGTTCAACAATTCAGTCTTAGTTTTCCCAAACCAATCTCTTAATTGTATCAATGCAGTTGCTTCATAGTATAATCGAAGGTTTGGGAGTTTAAGACCACCTCTCTCACGAGTATCTTGCATTATTTTCAGTTTAACTCTTGGTTTTTTATCATTCCAAATAAATTTGTTCAATCCTTTTTGCCATTCTAGCAATGGTTTATCTGATTTAAGCACCGGTATCATTTGAAACAAGAAGATAAATCTAGGTAAAACATTCATCTTTACTGCTGATATTTTTCCAAGCAATGATAACTGCAGTTTCTTCCAATTTTGCATGTCTTTTTGTATTTTTTGCCACAGAACCTCATAATTATTTTGAAACAGTTTAACATTTGAGTCTGCGATTTGTACTCCTAAATATTTGACCTTTGAGACAATTTCAAAATCTGCCATTCTCTCCAGTTCCTTTTTTTTGCTCTCTGTCAAATTTTTAACAATCATTTTAGTTTTTTTCTGGTTCAGCCTAAAACCAGATACCATGCCATAATCTTCTATAATATCTTTCATCTGGATTATTGAGTTCATAGGTTGTGATAGGGTAACAACCAGATCATCTGCAAATGCCTTAGTTCTATAGTCCTCTTGCCTTATAGCTATTCCAGTCAAGGAGTTCGAGTCCCGTATTGCATTAAGTAAGACTTCTAAAGTTAGGATAAATAATAGCGGGGATAATGGACAACCTTGTCTGGTGCCTTTTTGTATATCGAAATTCGATGTTAAACATCCATTGATAATAAGTTGTGCATTTTGCTCTTGATAAATTGCAGCAATCGCTTGTATAAACCGCTCCCCCAAATCCATTTTTTCCAAAGTCTTAATTATAAAGTTCCAATTCACTCGATCAAAGGCTTTTTCCGCATCCAAAAAAACCAACGCTGCAGAGATCTGTTTATTCTTATCTAGATAGTCCATTAAGTCTATGACTTGCCTGACATTCTCCTTCATATATCTGCCTTCAATAAATCCTGCTTGATCATGATGAATTACCTTTTGGATAACTGGCATCAATCTGTTGGCTAATACTTTTGCAAAGATTTTATAATCTGTATTTAATAGAGATATTGGTCTATAATTTTCTGGTTTCTTAAGACCTGATTCTTCTTTCGGAATCAATGAGACAAAAGCTGTTTTCCATGAGGAAGGTATCTTACCTCCTAATTGTATATTACAAAATAAGTCTTTAAGATGCTCAATCATTTCCTCTTGTAAAGTTTTATAATAAACTGCCGTTAGGCCATCCGTCCCTGGAGCTTTAGCTGTTTTTAATTGTTTTATAGCAAAACTAATCTCCTCAACTGTTATCAGTTGTTCCAAACTTTTCTTTTGAGTTGTTGAAATTTTTGAAACTCTCTTGTTTTCTAAATATTCATCTATAAAACTACTCTGTATATTATCTTTAGCATATAACTTAGTATAATATTCCAAAAAGGCTTTTTTAATTAATTCTTGTTGATAAACTTCTTTGCCAGCATATTCAGTGCTCTCAATAATTCGTGTAGATGCTTGTTTCCTCAAAGTATACGCCAACCACCTGCCCGGTTTGTTAGCGTTAGTAAAAGTATTATGCTTTGCAAATTGTAAATTAGTTGCCGTTTGGTCTGCTATAAGCATTTGAAATTGATCCTTCAAAAGTTTTATGGCCATTTGCAATTTTCCATCTGTTGGTTTTTGTATCAGTTGTTGTTCTTTCTTTTTTATCTCACATTCCAGTTGTAGTCTCTTCTTCTGCTGATTCTGTCTATGTTTAAAGTTCATTTGAATTAGTACTCCCCGCATATAAGCTTTGCTTGCATCCCAAACTATTTCGATAGGGGTACCTTTATTCAAATTCAGTTTAAAAAACTCTTTTAAATGCTTTTTAAGTTCCATTGTATTTTTTTCATATCTAAATAAATTCTCATTTAATCTCCAGGATCTTCTTTCTCTTTTGCTCATCTCGATTTCCATCCAGACCGGACTGTGGTCAGTCAAAGTCCTAGGAAATATCTTTATTTTCTTTACTTTAGGAAGTAAGTTAGTAGTTAAGAGGAAAAAGTCTATCCTGGAAAAGGATTTGTGCCTGTCCGAGTAAAAAGTAAAGTCCAATTCATTTGGATTTCGAACTCTCCCAATATCTTGCAATTCCAAATCCTCTTTCAGCTCAAAAAAAGCTTGTGGTAATTTGATACCTAGTTTGGCCGTAGTTTTTTTATCAACTTTAGGTTGGATTACTCCATTCCAGTCACCCATTATTATAATAGTTGAATAATTCCATTCCAAAATTTTTAAATGAAGCAACTTATAAAAGTTTTCCTGCTGCTGGTTTGGAGCATATATTCCGACCAACAAAATTGGTCCATTATCTGTAATGATTTCAATTGCAATATATCTTCCATCTTTATCTATTTCTATAGTTTTAGCTACAAGTCTTTTATTTATATATATCACCACTCCATTCTTCTTTTCCAAATTTGAAGCAACAAATTGCGTTCCCAATCTTGAATTTGTCAAATATTTCTGATCTTGCAATTTTATATGCCTCTCCTGTAAGCAAATAACATCATTGTGAAATTGTTTCAAATAGTGAAATATCTTCCTTCTTTTTTGTGGAGAGTTCAGTCCATTAACATTCCAAGACAAAAATTTAAGTGCCATTTGACCCTGTCTGAAGTTTTGAGAGCATTTGTTCAAGACTCTTTTCTGCAGTGGTAGTCTTCGGTTTAGCTCCTCCCATGACTTCAGCTTGTTGCTTATCTTTGATTCTTTTTTCACGCTGTGGCTTAATATATTCTTGCTGCTGTTCCCTCATTTGTTTAGACATTGCTCTGGTAATGCGTTGCTCTTCCATTCTAGATGTTGTCAATTCAAGAGCCATCGCCTCTTCTGTGATAGTTTTGGACATTTCTTCCAAAGGAGAAGCTTCAAATGGTGCAAAAGGGTCAACCACAACACCACCTACTGCTCCCATTACCTCTCTTGCCTCCTTTTGCGACTGCCTTATTTGTTCTTCAGTTTCTTGATCAAGCTCAGCTTGTAGTTGGGTTTCCTTATCTATTGGTGAAGATGTACGTGGAGGAGGAGAGCCCACTTTCAAAACGTTATAATAAAATTCTTCTGCTTTTTCAATAGTATTAAGGCGGTATCTCACTCCTTGCAACCTCAGTATTACACCTATTGGAGCATCCCACCTGAATTGTATATTCTGTCTTTTCAATTCTGCCACCAAAAATCCAAAATCCTTTCTATCTCTTAACATCTTGGGTGGTAATTCTTTAAAAACTCCAATCTCACTTCCATCAACTTGAACAGTAGTAACAAAGGAATTTTGCAAAATTTCATTTCTCATTCTTCTGTCTGTAAAATATATCACCACATCTCTAGGCAGTTGCCTTTGTACCGCCACACGAGAGTTGACTCTGTACACCTTATCAATCTTGCACCGGACCACATCTGGGTCTACTTTCAACATAACTGCCAAAGCCTCTGCACAAATTTTCCTAAGATCTTCCCTAGTGTTCTCTTTCACACCTCTCAGTCTAATGGCATATTCCATTGAGCGAAATTGCATCATAGTAATCTCATTTTGCATTTTTTGTGTAACTTCTTCAATTTCAGTCATTCTTGAATCAGAGGCTCTGAATTTAGTCTCCATCTCTGAGGCAAGGTTATCCACTTTTTTATCAATCTGCAACACTGCCTCAGACAGACCTTTAGCAACTGTTTGAATATCCTGTTTAACTGCTTCATATTTCTCTTGAACAATTCCCTTGACCTCCTGCTCTGATCTTTGAATTTCTTTAATGATGCGGTCATAGTAGCCTTCTTCCTTTGCCTGAGTTTGCCGCTGCACTGTTTGAGGCTGCTTCTGCTTATGAGTGGGGGAATCCCCCCCTGCTTGCTTTGTTGCCATTTTGCCTCTTACAGATCTTCCTTTTCCACAAATTCTAACAACTTTTCCCAGAAGATTCTCCAGATTCAGTCAGGTCTAAAACAATCACTTGATACTTTTTTTCTTATTTTCTTTTATTTTTTGCTATTTTTCTTTTCCTTCCAGCCGGATTTGTAACTAATAGAATGTAACCAGATACACAACTCAAATTACTTTCGCTTTCAGCTGTTCTTCACAAGAAGCAAGCGCCATTTTTTTCCCCCACACTTTCCTTTTCTGTTTCAAGTTGCTTTAATCGTCCAAAAACTTCAAAAAAAAAAACTTTAAATACTTGCAGTTTAAAAGGAAGTCCAGAATTTTTTCTTTAATTGTTTGGTGATGAAAGAAGCTGCTGCGCTATCTTGCTCTGCCGTTTGCAGAGTTTCCCAGCTGACCGGAGCTTCAGCGGCTTGAATAGAGAGTCCCACCCTGTTAACACCCCAGAAACGCCAAAAAACGCTCTGGGGGTCTCACAGGGACTCTACCTTGTGCCGCCAGCTCTCCTCGCGACGTCCTCTTGGGTCAGAGTTTTTTCGAGCCGTTTCAAACCTCCGAAACGGCTCTTTACAGACAGCTGGGCTGGCGGTCTTCAAAGGACCATCAGCGATGGTCCGCGGCAACACCGGAAGTCCACTGCACACTTCTTGAATGTTATCTAATACTCCATGAGGTTATCTCCCATATAATAATTCAAATGAACTAAATCCTGTAGATACCTGTGGAACCCCTGGTACACAAACAACAAAAATGGTAGCTATGTTTCCCAATGTTTGGGTCCTAGCCTCCATATCTTTTAACATATTTTTAAGGGTTTCATTTCTGTAAGTCCATTTGCCTATGCATAATAAAAACTAGTACACACCCCTTTGATTTTTAGGTCTGCATCCTATTAAGAGAAACATGCTCCTCTCCTATCATTGCCTAAAGAGCAGAGAAAGTTTATCTTGCAATTTAGCAATGTTACAATGTATCTATCAATTGACCAGTAATAACAGAGTAAAAAGATGTCTACGTTCCAGGTTGCAAAGGTTTGTTAAACTATCAACATTTAAAAGAGAAAAAAAATAAGCCAATTAAAATACAAACAAAATCTATGTTAGTTAGCAAGTTCAATACTGGAAAGTCTGTGTTGGTACGATAAAGCCAATATTGTGTGACCAGAAATGTTGGTAAACAAAAGCTTAAGGAATTCGGGTCAACAGTAGCAGTGACTGAATGCAGAGTTTTCAATTTTGCAAAATTAGTGACCAACCCAGATTGGATCCTGTAATATTATCCTGCGACACATATCTTTGCCTAGATTTGGAAGACATATATTTTTCCAAAGTTTCTGTATATAAGGGCAGGCACAACAAACAAAAATCCTTATATCCTAAGCAAGATAAAAAGATTTTTAAAAAGTGATTCCACCTGTGCTACCATAGTTAGGCAACCGATGATATTATAGCTTCCCCCATATTTTTTAAAAAATGGAAAAGTAGAAATCAACAGTAGTAATTTAATGTAAAAGAGCAAATTGATCCAAAGTCTGGTGATCTACAAGAACTTGGCTCCATTGATCAACATAAGTACAAAAAAAAAGAATTGATAAGTGCACAGACTCCTCCTTGATCCTCCAATTAAAAAATAAACCTAAATCCATGTAATTCTGAAGAGCAAGTTGAAGCACATAGGATATGTCAGTTTGTAATCTCCTAATGGCATCTGATGACATTGGCCTAGATTTCAAATGATGCTGAAGTATCAAGAAAAACAAATTCCAAATTAACAATCCCTAAGTCTGGCTAAAATCAAGGAACACAGATTGTAAGGAAGATTTCTATTCAGGAAGAGGTTTGCATATATGTCGCTTAGTGTGAGAAGGGAAGTTCTAATGCCGTTCTAAAAGTTGAAAAGAATTTAGGTGGGCTGCTGGTATTAGAACTCACAGAGTACAAATACTATACCATGTAGGTGGTAACATGTTTTAATCAGGAGTCCTACACATCCAAAACCAACCCTAACCCAACCATCCCTTGCAGTTTGTCTGGTAGTCAGCTTAGCAGAGACTTTAAAAGTCCAACTGTAAGAGAAATGTCTCCAGCAAAAAATTCTATGATGTGGGGAGACCTGTGATAGATGCAAAAAGTATTACTATATCAAGGAATGAGGTAAACATTAATACATTTATGTCTTTAAGTCACCTGAGCCACTGAAAATTAATTTTCATGGAGAAAAGCAGTCATGAAATGTTAAGGAGCTCCCAACAAAGGAATGCAAGTCACAACCCTCACAATCAATGAATGAATATGCTGGGTAGGAATTCAGTCAGTAGTATGCTATTCAGCAACAGCAATCTGGTAGCTGAAATGTAATACATTCATTTTTATTAATGCTATTATTCCCATTAGTGATAATTGCAAGTTTCTCCATTTCTCCAGGTCTATTTCAATTTGTTTTTTCAGTTTATGATAATTGTCTTCCTTGAATGTTGCACAGATAGATGCCCAAATATTTCACTTTCTTCAAATTTGAATGTCCAGTTTCTCCATCATCTCCTTCTTTTGCTTTTCTCTCATATTTTTGACTAATATTTTTGTCTTATCTTTATTGATTTTCAGACCTGCTACTTTCCCATATTCTTCTATTTGTTCTAATAGTTTTGGTGCTGTCTCCATTGGGTCTTCCATGATAAACACCAAATCATCTGCAAATGCTTGTAGTTTGTATTCTTCTTTTTAAATTCTCATTCCTTTTATTTCCTTTTCCTGCCTCACTTTTGTGGGGTGTGGGGTTGAGGGGTACCCCGGACCATGAACCAGCTCATGGGCAAATGTACTGGGATTGAAATAAAGCCGACAAAGGAGCCTTGAATAAATATATAATTTAATTTAAAATATTTAAAAAGACACTGTGCCTTTAAAAACCACATTAAAAGCAAAGTCTTATCTGGGTATGTGAAGCCAGGCTATCTCCCTAGATTCCTCTCCACAATACCAAAAACAGTTCACAGGAAACAAAGGTTAATACAAAGGTGGACGTCTTTGGCGTCGACACATCATCAAGGCAAACGAAGGGCAGCAGCGTAGACTTCACAATAAAAAAGTCACCTGAGAATAAAAGCAGTTCAAGCACCAACATGGCTTGAGGGTCTGTGTGGAGAAGAGTTTCCAGCACAACCTAACCATTGGCTTGTGTGCTTAAAAACAGCAAAAACACAAGCATCTGTGGGAGTATCTCAGCAGCCAGCGTCTGGAGTCCTTATCTGCATCTCCTCCCTTCTACAGCATCGTGCTGGGCTCTGCAGTCTTCTTCCAGCAGTAAACACTAGCTGGATCAGGCCTGACCTGTTGTCAAGGCCCGAGTAGCAAGCCGAAAGGTCCTTGCTTATATTGTGAGCAAACCTGCAATTATCTAGGGCGGGGAAGGCTTGCAGGTAATTGCTTACAGTAGATGGGTTGATTGAGGCCATACCTCTTTTGTGGCTAATCATGTAGCTGCAGCAACCCTGAAAATACTCATGACAACTTTTCTATTTAAAATCTCTAATCTCAATATACATAATAATGGAGATAAAGGGAATCCTTGTCTTGTTCCTTTTCTTTCGTCGTTCTTTCATTTTTAGATTTCTATACCGCCCTTCTCCCTGGGGACTCAGGGCGGTGTACAGCCAAGTAAAAACACACAATATAAACATTAAGAACAAATTAAAAAGAATATCTGAATTGGCTCCAAAATTTAAAAAACACCACAATTTAAAATTACTTAAAAGGCTTTGCTTAGGCCAGCCCGGCTTGTTGGAAAAAAAATGTTTTAAGGGCACGGCGGAAGGCACGGAGGTCATGGATTCTTCTTATCTCAGGGGGCAACTGATTCCAGAGGGTGGGGGCCCCCACAGAGAAGGCCCTCCCCCTGGGGGTCACCAGCCTGCATTGCTTGGCCGATGGCACCTGAGGAGACCCTCTCTGTGGGAGCACACGGCTCGATGGGAGGTCGTTGGTGGCAGAAGGCGGTCTCGTAGATAACTGGGCCCTATGCCATGGAGCGCTTTAAAGGTGGTAACCAACACCTTGAAGCGCACCCGGAAGACCACTGGGAGCCAGTGCAGCTTGTGCAGGAGCGGTGTTATGCGGGAGCGCCATGTAGCCCCCGTAATTACCCACGCGGCCGCATTCTGGACCAGTTGGAGCCTCCGGGTGCTCCTCAAGGGGAGCCCCATGTAGAGAGCGTTACAGTAGTCCAGGCGAGAGATGACGAGGGCATGAGTGACCATGCACGCGGAATCCTGATCAAGAAAGGGGCGCAACTGGTGAATCAGGCATACCTGATAAAAGGTCCCCCTGGCTACAGCTGTCAGATGTTCCTCTAAAGACAGCTGCGTATCCAGGAGGACTCCCAGATTGCGCACCCTCTCCACAGGGGCCAAAGTCAGCGATAGTGTCAGCTGGCTATATCGGGATGCCGGGAACCACAGCCACTCAGTCTTGGAGGGGTTGAGCTTGAGCTTGTTCCTCCCCATCCAGATCCATCCAGCTTCCAGGCACTGGGACATCACTTCAAGGGCATCATTGGGGTGGTCTGGGGTGGAGATGTACAGCTGGGTGTTGTCAGCGTACTGATGGTATCTCACCCCAAAACCACGGATGATCTCACCCAGTGGCTTCACATAAATGTTGAACAGAAGGGGCGAGAGGACCGACCCTTGTGGCACTCCACAAATGAGAGGCCTCAAGGTCGACCTCTGCCCCCCTGTCAACACAAACTGTGACCGGTCGGAGAGAAAGGAGGAGAACCACTGTAGAATGGTGCCCCCCATCCCGAACTCTTCCAACCAGTGCAGCATGATACCATGGTTGATGGTATCAAAAGCCGCTGAGAGATCTAATAGGACCAGAACAGAGGAACAACCTCTGTCCCGAGCCCTCCAGAGATCATCAACCAACGCGACCAATGCCGTTTCCGTGCTGTGACCAGGCCTGAAACCCGACTGGAACGGATCCAGATAGGACGTTTCCTCCAGGAATTGTGGGAACTATCGTGCAACCACATTCTCAACAACCTTCGCCAGAAAGTGAAGGTTGGAGACAGGACGATAGTTAGCCAATACTGCCGGGTCCAGGGAGGGCTTCTTGAGGAGAGGCCTCACCACCACCTCTTTCAAGGCGGTGGGGAAGTGACCCTCACTCAACGAAGCGTTAATAATTCCCTGGAGCCAGCCTCGTGTAACCTCCCGGGAAGCCAGTACTAACCAGGAGGGACACGGGTCCAATAAACATGTGGTCGCATTAAGTCTCCCCAAAATCCTGTCCACGTCGTCCAGAGTTACAAGGTCAAACTCCTCCCAGATAACGCTCTCAAGACTATTCCTCGTCATCCTGCCCAGATCTACCCAGTCAGAGTCCAAATCCCGTCGGATCTGAGCGATTTTGTCATACAGATATCGTCCAAAATCCTCAGCCCTGCCCTCCAGGGGGTCCTCCCGCACTCCCAGTTGAAGCAGGGAGTGGGTCACCCTGAACAGGGCCACCGGACGATTCTCTGATGATGCAATAAGAGCGGAAAAGTAATTAGACTTTGCCGCTTTTATCGCCACTAGGTAGGTTTTAATATGCAACCTTACCAGTGTTCGATCAGATTCAGCGAGACTGGCCCTCCAACCGCTCTCCAGGCGTCTTTTCCGGCGCTTCATCTCCCTCAGCTCCTCAGTAAACCAAGGGGCCATGAGGGATCGGCACTGGCTCAGAGGCCGCAGAGGCACGACTCAGTCTAAGGCCCCGCTAGCGGCCCGATCCCAGGCCACCACCAGGTCCCTGACCGAGTCGTGTGCCAGAACCTCAGGAAATGGCCCAAGCTCCGTCTGGAATCTATCAGAATCCATCAGGCGCCTGGGGCGGACCCATCTTATAGGCTCCACCTCCCTGCGGCGGGGTGCAGCGGTTTGAAGATCTAGGCGAAGGAGCGAGTGGTCTGACCATGACAAGGGTTCCATGTCTATATCCCCTGTAACAGACCCACTCAGCCACTGGCCAGAGACAAAAATCAAGTCCAGAGTGTGACCCCCTCTGTGAGTGGGGCCATGAACTAACTGGGTCAGGTCCATGGCCATCATGGAAGCCATGAACTCCCGAGCTATCTCAGATGTCTCACCAACGGATGGCAGATTGAAATCATCCATAACCATAAGCCTGGGTGTATCAACTGCCACCGCGGCTACCACATCGAGTAGTTCGGGCAGGGCCATTGCCACGCGGCAGGGAGCCAGGTACATAAGCAACAGGCCTATCTGAACCCCAAGGCCCCATCTCACAAAGAGGGTCTCACATCCGGCAATCTGTGGCACAGTGGATTCCCTCGCACTGAGATCTTCTTTAATAATCACCGCTACCCCCCCCCGCCCCTCCCTTGGGCCCTCAGCTGATGGAACGCTCTGAAACCTGATGGGCATATCTCAACCAGGGGGACCCCTCCCTCCGGACCCAACCAAGTCTCAGTAATAGCTGCCAGGTCCGCTCCCCCCTCCTGTATAAGATCATAAATGCATACAGGCCTTATACAGGCCTTATTTACCACAGACCTGGCATGGTATAGCATCAGCCGGAGGCCCAGGTCCTGAGTATCTAAGCCACCGAGTATCTGAGTAGAGTCTTGGGGACCGTGGTGTGTAATTGCTCTCAAACAGCAAGTGCGTGCCCCCCGCATATGATATGGTCACCTACTCCCGCCATATCTGCCCCTCCCATTTACCGTGCTGATGGAAAATTCCTCCTCCGGGTGATCCTCCAGCCCCCCCCCCCAATCCCTTGTTTTGCACCCTCCAAACCGTCCCCCTGTGCCGGGCTTGGCTCTAACCTTGAAGGGTTTGCCCCTCCAAACCCTTTGGTCTTCCTCCCGATTCCCCTTAAAAAATCATTATTCCCATCCCTCCTCCCAGATTCCCTTAAAAATTTCTTTTAAAATTTTGATAAAAACCCCCTCAACCCCCTCTTCTCTGCATGCCATCTCTCGGGGTTCCAAAACCCGTCATCAAGATAGGCCCTCAATAACACGGAGGGCCAGGCCTGCGAGAGGGGGGAGTCTCGCAGTACGAAGAGATCAGCAGATGTATATATCTAGGTTCCAAAGTCTGTCTGGGGAGAATGAAAAAGGACCAAGGATTCCAGGAAAGTTTAAGAAAAGGTCCAGGGGAGAGAGTTCACCATTCCGGCAGGGAATCATATCGGACTCCACTGTCCTCCCACAACAGTGGGAAGGGGTCTCAGACAGCTGTCCCAGGAAGCAATGACCCGGTCGCCCTCTCACGGTGGCCAGGGTCAGCAGATCTGATTCTAATATGTATTTTCTCTGTCATTTCACCATTTACCATCACATTTGCTGCTTGGTGTCTATATATAGTTTGGATCATATTTATAAATCTGTCTCCAAAAATCATCATTTTCAACTGTTTTATCATAAATTGCCAATTTACATTGTCAAATGCCTTTTGTGCATCTAAAAATAATAATGCTATTTGTTTCTCTGAGTGTAGTTCATAATATTTTAATGTGTTTAATATAGTTCGCCTATTGTCTCTAATTTGTCTTTTTGATGAGAAGCCATTTTGATCCAAATGTATAAACTTATTTAATATTTTTTAAAAATGTTTCAGCCATGATTGACACAAGAATCTTATAATCCGCATTTAATAAAGTTATTGGTCTATAATTCTTTATCTTTGCAGATCTGCCTCTTCTTTGGTATTAAAGTTATATATGCCTCCATCCATGAGTCCGGAATTTTAGCTTTAAGTAATAGTTCATTGAATACTGAATATGTTCATTGAATACATTGCTTAGTACATCTTGTAGGGTTTTGTATACCTCTGCTGGTAATCCATTTGGGCCTGGTGTCTTCTCATTTTTCTGTCTTTTAATTCCCTCCATTAATTCCATCATAGATATTCATTCTTCTAATATTTTTTTGAACTTTTCTGAGATTCTAGGCAGTTCCGTTTTCTTCAAATATTTCATCTGGTGTCAGGGAGTTGATTGATCCCATCCTGGCTCTGGGATAATCGCACCCTGGTTTAGAGGTTTGGACCGAGGCTTTTCCTCGAAAGTATACATTAAGAAAATAAAACCCGAAGAAGTATTTCTATGAAAACTCATTTTATTGTAAAGTAAAAATAAAGATAATTCTTACTATCTAATTAATTGGCTACATCTTGCCAGTGTTCCTGCCTCACCTCTTGGCAGGAGAACAAAGGAGTAAAAAAAGAGGATAATGGAGGCTAGAAAAAGGAATGTACGCTTGCACACTTAATACTGATACCAAAACTTGGCAAAACTACAGTAAGCCTATTAGACCAAAAATGACAGCTCAGCTGGGAAATACAAGAAC
>WNWU01013629.1:6849253-6860493 GCA_012654045.1 Ptyas mucosa | reverse complement strand
ATGCAAAATTTGTTCAATTTTATCTTCTTGTGAAAGACTAAACCCCTTCTGTGTTTTGTCAATCTGAACACCTAAATAAGTGCTAATATGACCTAAAGATTTCAATGTGAAATATCTCTGCAAAGCTTTGGCAAAACGTTCACTCATCTGCTTATTTGGACCAATATAAACAATGTCATCAACATAAACAAGAACTATTTCATATGCATTGTTAGATCTTTTTGTGAACACGCACTCATCAGTTTTGGACTTAATAAAGCCCATTGAATTTAATTTGTCAGTAAGACATAAATACCACATTAGACCAGACTGTTTCAGACCATAAAGACTTTTTTGTAGAAACCAGGTATCCCCTTCTTGCTGTCGGAACCCTGGAGGACCTCTCATGTAGATTTCTTCATCTAGGTCAGCATGTAGATAAGCCGTGTCCAGGTCGAACTGGAAAACTTCTAAACCAAGGATAGTTGCAGTTGCTAAAGCAATTTTTCACTCTCAGTTCTGACTGTCGGTGAGTAGGTGTTTGTGTAGTCCTCAGGATAACATTGAGCGAAACCCTGAGCTACAAGTCTGGCTTTGTACAATGACTCACCATTTGGTTTCTTTTTGATTCTGTAGACCCATCGAGTGCCAATGATTCTTTTGTTTGCTGGAGGTTTTGCAGGAGCTGAAGTCTGATGGATAATTCCATTCTTACACATCCAATCGTGGAAACGCTGAGACATGAATTCGGCACCACGATCACTCTGGATTCTGGCGATGCGAAGCCTATTAGACCAAAAATGACAGCTCAGCTGGGAAATACAAGAACGCAGTGACATCTTCTTCTACTGTTTCTTGTTGATACAATCCATTGTAGTATTTCTCAATTTATTATTTTTATTTATTTATTTTGTTCGGCTTATATGCCACCCTATCTCACAATGGACTCAGGGCGGCTCACAATAACAAAACACAAGCCACAAAAATAAAATCTAAAATCTAAAAATTTTAAAATTTAACCCTTAAAACCCCCATCATCAGTCCAGGTCGAGGGATTTGAAAAGCCAAGTTTTTAATTCACGGCGGAAAGTGCGAAGGTCAGGCGCTAATCAGAGCTCCAAGGGAAGTTGATTCCAGAGGGTGGGCGCACCCACCGAGAAGGCTCTACCCCTGGGGGCCGTCAGCCGGCATTGTCTAGCTGATGGCACCCTGAGCAGGCCCTCTCTATGGCCACGAACCGGGCAATGGGATATGGTTGCTGGCTGTAAGTGATCCGCCAAATATCCTGGTCCTAAGCCATATAGGGCTTTATAGGTCATCACCAGCACCTTGAATCTCACCTGGAGGGCAACTGGTAGCCAATGCAAACTGCGCAAGAGGTGTGTAACATGGGAGTATCGGGATTCTCCCATCACAATCTGCACGGCTGCATTTTGCACCAGCTGGAGCCTCCAAGTGGTCCTCAAGGGCAGCCTCATGTAGAGAGCATTGCAGTAGTCAATCTGTGAGGTGACCAGCGCATGAGTAACTGTGCGTAGGGCATCTCGGTCCAAGTAGGGATGCAACTGGTGCACCAGACATATCTGGGTGAAAGCTCCCCTGGTCACGGTCGTTATCTGGTCTTCTAAGCTCAACCGTGAATCCAGGAGGACACCCAAATTGCGCACCCTGTCTACAGGGGGCAGAACTTCACCCCCTATAGTCAGCGATGGCACTTCTCCCCTGAACTGAGATGCCGGTACCCACAGCCACTCGGTTTTGGCCGGGTTGAGTTGCAGTCTGTTTCTACCCATCCAGACCCGTACCACTTATCCTCTTCTTTTCCTCACTTCTATAACATATCTTTCCATCTTGATCTATTAATTGACTTATTAATTTCTTTTCTTTCTCTTTTTTCATTTTATATGCTAACCATCATCCTGGCTTATTTGCATTTTCAAAAAAATTTTTTGAAGCTTTTATTCTATTTGCCAATTCTTCATTTTCCATTAAATTCATGTTTTTTCAAATCCAACAGATTTTTAATCTTTTTATCGTGCAGGTTTTTTTGTAGTTCCATCTCTAATCTCTTATATTCTTCCTCTAAATTCTTATGCATTTGTCTATTTTGTTTATTTCGTTTTCCTAAATATGTCATTGCCAGTCCTCTAATGTATGCTTTACTGGTATCCCACACATTTTGTAAATGTGTGGGATTCTTTCTTATTCTCTTTTTTTAAAAAAGTCAATTCTTTTTCCATATATTGTTGGAAATTTTTTTCATTTAGTAATTTTTGATTTAATGTCCATCTCATTTTTCTTTTTTTTCCCTTTCCATGTCATTAATATTGGATTGTGGTCTGCCCATACATTTATTCCAATATCAATTTCTTGTATTTTAGCTATTAATTCTGTTGACATCCACATCATGTCTATTCTTGACCATGATAGATGTCTATTTGAGTAAAATGTGTTCTGCTTTTCTTTTGGATGGCTTTGCCTCCAAGCATCATGTAGACTTAATTCATGTATCTTGTGGAAAAAGGTTTTGGCAATGTTTTTCTTATCTTCTTATTTAATTTTGTAGGTTTATAGTCCAACTCATTGTCTATTATTGCATTGAAATCCCCTAATATACATATCTCTTCATATTCATATTCTATTATTTTTTTATGCAATTTCCCATAATATTCGTCTTATCATTTGGAGCATATATTGCCACTAGCAATGTTTTTTATTATTATTATTCATAGTTATTTCAACCATTAATATCCTTTCTTCCTTATCTTCAAAAATCTGTTTGGATTGAATTGTTTTTTTAATATATAATGCTACCCCTCTTTTACTTTGACTGGCAAGTGTTGTATATAATATTCCTAATTTCTTTTGCTCCAATAGATACTTATGCTGTTTCTTAATATGAACTTCTTGTAGACATATAATCTTTAATTTTAATTTTTCTAATTTGTTGAATATCCTTCTTTTTATTACTGAATTTAGTCCATTTATATTCACTGATGTTACTTTTACTTCTTCCATTTTTACTTGTTTATTTGTTTAGTAGATCTAGTCACTCTTGTTTCTCTTTGCTCGTTTATCTCTTTTGTTTTTGCCCCCTTTCTCAATGCTTCTTGTTGCGATGAAGAAAGACGCATAGGCAGGAAGAAGGTTAATGGGAAGGCACACCAAACAGCTTCTGGCAGCTCCCTTTTATTGTTATCCATAGTCTCCATGGCAGAAGCTGATTCATTGATAAGGATTCACTTATCCCAATTGGCTAAGCAAAGCTCATGATATCCATGTGGACAGCTCATGTTTTCCTGCTGCAAACAATGTGCTCTGCCTACGTGCCAAATCTCATGTCCCACACTTCCTGAGATAGGATCATTATGCTGACGTTGCATTCCTCAGCGTGGTTTGCCAGCCGCTGAAAAAGCAATCATCCCCACATGTCCTCCTTTTTATTTTATTCTTTATTTTTTAATAATTTGTATGGATACGTAACTTCAGATCTGGAGGGCCGAATTCTTGGACGAAATACCATTAACAAACCAGGCAAACATTGCATGTGGCAGTAACAGCAAATTAGAGCAAGGACAACTAAAATATCAATGGGCACTATTTGTCACACCCTTCCAAAATCTGGGAGCCAAGACCATAACCACTCCCACGGGGATTGTGGAATAGTGGAACCAATTGGATTATCCGCAATCATGTTTTCCATGTGCTCAATTGTAGCTGAAATATTTGCTTTATGATCAGTGATATATATATATATACAACAATGTGAGTGAATTAAAGCACATACACCACCTTGGCTGCTAAAATAATATCTAAAGCATAACGATTTTATAAAACTACCTCTCGAATTTGCAACATTTTTTCATTTATCAATGTTAAAGATTTGATGGTAGCATTAAATAAAGCAGTAGTCCAATTTGATAAGATATGTAAATCTCTATAATTCATCATTACTCCTAAAGGAGGAATAACACCCCTTGCTAACATGGTCTCAGTGTAACGATTAATGGGATTTTGAACATCTATATTTCTACAATTCCATAACCATCCTTTAAGTTGATGATCAGATATCACTATGGAGGGGGCAATATATCCCAAGGTACAATGACTGGACCACCATGCAGGGATACATTGATATGCTCGCCTACCACATAACATCCACACATTACCTAATGTGTTAGTTGTTTGATCATCACCCCCTGCTAATTGTTTGACTATTGATCTTACCAAATTACATAAAGAGAGACCTCCGATGATCATACTTGTCGGACACCCTCCCCTTACCACTACTGGACACCCAGTTAATTGGTATGTATATCCATAAGAGGTAAAATTATGAAGATGTGTTCTGTCCCCGTCTCACACACGCACCCAAACAGCCAGCCGGGGGTTAAATAACTTTTCAAACACCCAATGTCAGTTATCAGAAACTTGGCAGCAACCCCGTAGCTGCCTGCCAAGACTTTACTCCAAGAAGAAGGAGGGGTTGTTCCTCCACCAGATAACACAAACAAAATACACACAGTTTAAACAGTCCAGTTCGTAAATTAAATCCACAGCAGATTAGGCGTTGTTTTCCAGTGCAAGTGACTTGCCAGAAGTTTAAGTTGTCTGTCACAGAGTCAGAATGGCCACCACCCTCCCTTATATAGCCTGTGGGGTGTGGTCCAGTGACTCAGCTTAATCTCTGGAATGCTTCCTCTTCTGCTGCGTACGTTTGTCTCACCAACGCTGGCATGGATCCAGCCACAACTTATCTCCATCATCGCTATCCAACTGATCAGAGACACCTGGCTCCTGGCCAATCTCTGCTCCTTCGGCAGACACCTGAGGCATTGCCAGAGAGGAGGGTCCTGAAGAGGGAGGCCTGGCCGACTCCTCTCCTTCATGTTCAGAGCCTTCCTCCTCCAATAAGAGGGGCTCGGGGGTCGGAGCCACAACAAGATGTTCCATTATAGTAGCATTCAAAAAAGTATTCTTTCTCTCAATAGTGGTGTTAAGAACGAATGTCGTGTTACAATAGGGATACTTTCCAACATCAACAGATGCCTTCCTAGTATTGTTGATAAATTCCCAACAATATGCCGCTACTTCTTGAAGCCTGCTACCAATGGCTAAAATAGTATAATTAACATTTTCTTTTTGTAGCGTTCCGGGGATCCAAGGATGTTGTTTCCATCCGGTTTCATTAAAAGGAATACAATGTATTAAAAGTCCTCCTTTGGCATGTGGGGGAATGTGCATGCAGATCCAGCAATCAGTCTTGTTTACTAATCGAGAGATATTTTGCACATCCCATATATAGGAATTTCATTCCCAAAGTCCTTGCTCTGGAATTCCATCTTGCAAAGTCACTGTAGCCATGCCAGGAGGAAAAATACACATAAAAAGAATACACATTACAATAGTTACAGAATTAGCATTTAAACAAGCAAATGCCGCTACCAAAAAGTTCTCTGGTGTCTGTGGCATGTCCTTTTCCTGTAGCAATTTTGTAGATTGAGCAGAGAAGGCCTTAATCTGTCCACAGGTCACTTGAATGTGCCTAATGAGGTGCTCAGTCCCGATCCTGCTGAGGGTTCTGCAGGCTGAGTGAGAAGTTCTGGAGCAGGTTTTTCAGTCCTTGGTGCCACGCCATCCTTCCACGGTTTCACACACCGAGCAGGGATCCACACCAGACCTATAGGAGCAAGCACAGCAGCATATCTCCATCCCCATGTAAATAAAGGAACAGGTCCATGCCATTCGGGATTAGGCAATAATCTATACATTACCTGTGGCTGGGAATGACTTATTCTACTTCCAAAATGATTATCTATTGAAGTTGATAAATTTGTGATATTAAGATGATTCAGAGTAAACAGAACTTTATTCAACCATTCCTGTTTACCAGGGAGACCTATAGGAATCCCTCCTGTTTGTTTATGTTTATCCAAAGCAGATTTTAATGTAAAATTTTCTCGCTCCACTATGGCCTGTTCCATAGAGTTATAAGGTATGCCAAAAAGATGTTGAATTTGTCACAAAATTCAGCAAACGAGCGACTACAATATGAAGGGCCATTGTCTGTTTTTAACATAGAAGGTAGGCCCATGACAGCAAATGTTTGAATGCAATGATTAACAACATGTTTGGTGGCTTCTCCTTTCTGAGGAGTAGCCCAAATAAAATGAGAAAAAGTATCAATAGTTACATGAAGATATTTCCAAGGGGCAAATGAGGGGTATTGGCTTATATCCATTTGCCAAAGTTTGTTTGCTTTAAGACCTCTCGGGTTCACCCCAATGGAGGGAGATGGGGCGATTTGAGAACATTGAGGGCACTGTTGTATGACTGCTCTAGCATGATCTAGAGGAATGTGAAATTGTTTTGTAAGAGCCTTGGCATTTTGATGAAACATAGAATGACTTTCCCATGGACTAACAGACAGAATATGCTGCTTTGTTGCAGCATCTGCAACAGCATTTCCTTCTGACAACATGCCTGGGAAAGACTGATGACTTCTAATATGTGCGGTGTAAATTAGATTCTTTCTAATTTGCAAAACTTGCTGTAATGTCAAAAAAAGGGACAGAAGATCATCATTCAAAGATGGTGTAACATATGCACCAGGGAGGGAGGTGACAATTTGACAGACATATTGGCTTAGGGCAAACAGTTTTTGGTTTAGTTACTTAACCTCCTCCTGGCCCATTGCCTTTATGGGCTCCACCACCAGGGGCTCTGCACTGCTGTTTAAAATGGCCAGGTTTATTACAATTAAAACAGTTACCTTTGAGCTTGCCAAACTTTCCTTTTTGTAAGGCAGCTGCTAAGGCATCCATTTGATGAACATTTGTGCCTATATCAGCGCATGCTTTTGACATATCAGCCAAGGTGTAATCCCCTCTATTAAAAACAGATTGCAATGCACCGCGGCAATCAGCATTGGCATGTTCATAGCCTTTTCATTAATTCTCCGCTAGCTTCCTCATTATCTACTTGCCGCTGAATAGCTTCTTGCAATTTATCAATAAAATCAGAATATGCTTCACCAGCACTCTGCTGAATTGCTGCAAAAGACTTGCTAGGTTTGCCTGAAACTGGCACACTCTTAAATGCTTTGATCACACAACCGCCCTATCACGGAGTAGGCTGGCAGGGGTGTGCCAGCGGCTTGTTGCTGTATTGTAGTAAAAGCACTAACTCCTTATAGTTGGTCTGGTATATATAAACCTCCTGAATTGTTTCCTGCATGAATTGCCTCTTTCTGGTATTCTGAATCCCAAACGACATACTGTGCTGGTGTGAGAAGCATACGAAACAAATTCTTCCAATCTTGTGGAATCAAATTATAACCATTAGATATGCCTTCCACTATTCCAACAGTATAGGTGGAACGCAAACCTGCCTCTGCGATACCTTTCCACAGCTCTCTCAAAATTTGATATGGCAAGGGATTCCACTGATATTGAGCTTGCCGTTGTGGATTGACTGTCTGTGTGACCAGAAAAGCTTGGAGACTCTCTGCAAGTTCTATCCCAGTGAGGGTTCCTTTTTACTGCTCTTCCCAAAACCCTGCTCTGACTGTGTTAAACGGCTCCTGTGAAAGAGCAATCGGTAAGGGTGCAGTCAGGGAGCTAGGCTCCGCTGGCTGCAGCATAGTTGCTGCTGGAAGAGTCAGCTGCATATATGGCAGAGGGGGAGCAGACCCCTCCTCAGGAAGCAAAGAGAGAGATGGTGACGGTGCCTTGAGTTTATGAGTCCCCATAACCTCAGTTGCTTCCTTACATTTTTGCCACAGCAACAAATGTTGTATTGGTGCTCGTGGTGGCGAATGCAAATGTATTCCAAGTTTTATCCAATCCCGCATGTCTAAGGTTTCTTCTTCAGGATACCATGGACATTGACAACCTATTTCATTTACTAACTGCTCTAAATTACTTAAACTAATTCCTGCTGTTCCATTATTCTTAAGTATTTTCTGTAGCTCTTTTGCATGAAGCTTCTGCAGAGCTGACAGTCTTCCCCCCCCCCATACTCACGTATTTTTGGGAGCGAAGTTCACTGTGGTGCACCTGGGCTCATCCGGCCGAATGAGTGCAGAGGGGTATCACGTCGGGGTCACCAGATGTTGTTGCGATGAAGAAAGACACATAGGCAGGAAGAAGGTTAATGGGAAGGCATACCGAATAGCTTCTGGCAGCTCCCTTTTATTGTTATCTATAGTCTCCGTGGCAGAAGCTGATTCATTGATAAGGATTCACTTATCCCAATTGGCTAAACAAAGCTCATGATATCCATGTGGACAGCTCATGTTTTCCTGCTGCAAACAATGTGCTCTGCCTACGTGCCAAATCTCATGTCTCACACTTCCTGAGATAGGATCATTATGCTGACATTGCATTCCTCAGCGTGGTTTGCCAGCCGCTGAAAAAGCAATCATCCCCACAAATGCTCTTTCCTCTTGTTCCTTGGTTGTCTCCTTTAGTTGTTCTCTTTTCTCTTCCTGGCAGCTTGCCCCTTCTTCTCCTCTCAGTTTCACTCTTCTTGTTATTCTATATATTGCTGATAAAATAGTTCTGCCTTTTCTACTGTATCCAATCTGTGCCTTTGTTCTTGTAAGTTCACCAAGATTCCTTCTGATATCAACCATCTAAAACTCACTCCTTTTTTAATCAACTGTTTCATCAAAAATTGATATTCGTTTCTTAGATCTCTCACTCTTCTTGGAACTTGTTTCAATGCCACTATATCTCTACTTTATATTGTATCATTGTGTTCCTCATGAGTTGCAAGATTTATATTCTCAGTGGTTTTTTTGGTAAATCTAACATGTATTTCTCTAGGTAGATTATTCCTCATCGCATATCTTGTATATACTCTGTAAGTTTTGTTTATCTCATTAATTATATTTTCTGGACTTTCTTTCATGGCTTCCGCTAATATTTCAGCAATTTTTCTGGTAGATTCTCTCCTTTTTCTTCCTCTATATTTTGGAATCTTAAGTAAAAGTCTGCCTTGTCTACTTCAAGTTGTATAATTGTCTTTTCCTAGCTTTTATCTATAGTTGTGAGCCTATAATCCATCTCCTCCACCTTTTTCTCTGTTGCTTCTGCTTTCTCTTCCACTGCTATCAATCTTTGTTCATTTCTTCCCATCATTTCTTTCATTTCCTTAAGATCATCATGCATTGCCTGTATCATGCTTTTTAATTCCATGTTTGTTTTGCCTTGTTGTATTGTTGTTTCTACTGCTTTTTGTGCTGCAGAGCTTGGTGCTACTGTTATTGATGGTGATGATAAATATTGTGGTTGCTTCTTCACTTTACTCTCTACTTTCAAATTGCCCAATTTATAATCTACATTTTGTAAATCAATATTTATAATCCACGTTTATCGTCCTGGTCACCACAGATCTTCAGGTTCTTGATACCCTAATCCATACATTTAAAAAATAATATACACAAAACAAACACTAATGTTCCTCCTAAAGGGAAACTGAAATGAGAAAAAAGAAGAAGTAGGTAGCTGAAATGTAGAGCAGTCTTTTCAGCATCTACCCTGATCAGAAAAAATCAGTTAAAAAAAGTAAAAAAGTCAGGCAGGTGTCATGGTTGATGAAGACTAACCAAGTTCATTGTTGTCTACTTTTTAGTACCTTGGAGAAGTGTTTTAGGAGTGATTAGATAGGTTCTTGATGGTTCCTATTGAAATCTGATATCTTTGGGTGTTTTTCTGGTAGCTTTCTCAGGTGTGCCCAGTAACAGGAAAGCAGGTCCTTGTTTCCACATGTAGGGCTAAAACCCCCTGTCTTGGAGATTTGTAAAGTGTAAACATATTATTGTGGCCTATTTAGGGATATAGACTGAAAACACACAGTTAAATTTCACACACCTTTAAAACTTCTATTCTATTCCTATTAGCTGGGAGGTAGGCCTCCCAGCCACTCTGTCTAACTTTTACAACTTTATAATATTTTTATTACTTTAACTTATAAACTGTAGGTTCAGCAGGTGCATGTTTGCTGAATCCGCTGGATCTAGGCCTGTAAAAAGAAATCTAACTCAAATTGCATTAGACATTTTTGGAAAATAAATACAAAAAGTACAAAAAAAAAACCCCTGGTCATTTCTCTTCAGAATTTTTTTCTTTGTGTTTGGGCCTAGTTTTTCTAATTATATAAATCATCAGAGAGATGGAAAATGGTATATAAACAAATATTTTTGATCCAATTGACATTCTCACTCTAGTTTACTTTAAATTTTCTGCTTAAATTTACATACAAGTTGGCATCCAATAAAATAATTTTATTTCGGTCTTCAGTAACTTTCCAATTCATTCTTTTAGTCTCCCTCCCTTTTCTGATACTACTCTGGCAGAAGGGCCTTAGGAATATATTTCCAGTCGGGATGTAAAGATGTTAAACTACTACTCTCCATCTTCAGAGTGGACTACTTTTGGGGAGATTGAGATTGTTGTGTAAGACGATGAAATTGTTTTAACTTTCAACTAAATCTTTTAACATTTTTATTCTTGCCACATTCCTCTTTTCTGTCACTATTACCCAACATTCATTCTATAAACGCATGGCTATCCATTTTGTTGGAAGATGTTATTTAAATCTGTTTCTTTTCTTCTTTTTATGTTCAAGATTGCTACACTGTGTTTGTGCTTGTCTAAATGGTGTTCTTACACAGGTTCTCTTGTGGGAGATTGAGTTGTTACTTTGGTGTTGAGCACTTAATTAGTGTAGCAGTTTTATGATAGACTTGTGTTTCTAATTTGCCATCACTGTCTCTGCTGATGAAGATATGCAGCAAAAGCAGCATTTATTCCTTTTAAGATGTTATTGATTGTTTTGTGCTATGTTGACCTTATGACAAAGGTGTCATCAATGTACTGAATCCATACTTTGAGTTGCATACAAAGGAGTGCTATAGATTCCAGGTGTTGCATTATGGTCTCCGCTATTAGCAAAGATAAGCAATTAATGCAATTCACCGTCTTATTACAAAACCAAAACCAACAGATGCTCTACCCAACAGATATCCCATTCAACTATGACATGAGCTTCAGGGGAACAAAAAAAAATCTTTTTAATACTTTCTTCATCCACCCAATCATGTTTCCAAAATGGTGAAAGTTACAAATATTTCTCCAGGGGTGGCCGGATAAAGCCAAGAGCCAAGACAGATCCAGGGAAAATTTGCCATACCCAATGTCCTGCATCAAATACACTCACTCACACACTCTCTCTCTCTCCCTCCCTCCCTCCCTCCC
>WNWU01013629.1:6810877-6848853 GCA_012654045.1 Ptyas mucosa | reverse complement strand
ATATATTTTCAATGTCTTGCTCTATTAATTCTGAGTTTTCAGTCAAATTGAAACAGCAGAGTCCACAGAATTCTTCCCAGCCATGATTGTGCCTTAATAAGTAATCAATGGCACCTTGATTCTCAACCTGCCTCAGTTGTCTATTAAGAGCATCTAATGCTGGGAGGTAGAAATTAGTCTCTTGGCCAGGGTGCATGCCAAGCTATTTATAGTTCTAGAATTATGTACTACAAATGCTGGTATTCCCACTAGTGAGACCTCTAATGCTACATATTCAGTTTTAGATAATAAAATTTTTGAATCACGGTCAGGGGTTTAGGTATTAAGGTCTCTCCTTTACTGTCTCTGCAGTGAAGGCATTAACATGATCAACTATACTAGGATGCATGGTCCCCCAGTCAAGTTTGCTGGCAAGTAGGAATAAGCCTTTAACCCACATAGCAGGAATCAAACTGGGGGAAGTCTTACATGGCTGTAAGACAAGGGAATGGTCTCAGTATGATTGCAGGTTAATTCAATATTGCTGAGGTTTTGGCACATGGGGACTCAGGGGGCTTGACAGCCTGCTAATTTAAAGCATGTAGCTGAATTAGTGACAGTGGCCACATGTAAGGCATACATACTTCTATCTTCAGAGTTGGTGCCCCAGTCAAAGATGATGGAGTACATGGCTGTGAGAAGGACATTTCTCAATTTGGTGTCATTTTATTATGGCCTGTGGTTCTGATGCTACCCTTAATAGACGTGGTCAGAATGTTTTTTATAGACTTGCCTTCAGCTAGGCAAAAGTCAGTTGTGTTTAGCATTTCTCCTTCCAGGTCAGTGGTGGGTTTCAAATTTTTTTACTACTGGTTCTGTGGGTGTGGCTTGGTGGGCGTGGCATGGCTTAGTGGGCGTGACTTGGTGGGCGTGACTTGATGGTGTGGCAGAGGAAGGATACTGTAAAATCTCCATTCCCACTCCACTCCAGGGGAAGGTTACTGCAAAATCCCCATTTCCTCCTGATCAGCTGGGACTTGGGAGGCAGAGAATAGATGGTGGTGGGGCCAGCCAGAATTTTTACTACCGGTTCTCTGAACTACTCAAAATTTCCGCTACTGGTTCTCCAGAACTGGTCAGAATCTGCTGAAACCCACCTCTGTTCCAGGTACTCCCAAATGTTACCCTTGTCAGGAAAAAGGCTGGGCTCTAAAAATCCTCTGGCATAAGTTACAAACACAAGTACACAATATATTTTAACAAGTTCTTCCACCCACCCCTTGTAGTTCCTCCCTCCATTTCCCTCAGTTTCAAAAAGAGCCTGAAGTGCCCACTCCTTGGTTTCGGGGTCCTTTCTGAATCAAAGGGGCAGCACCTTTCGTGCAGCTGTTGGTTCTGAACTATGGTCTAAGACAGCCAGTTTTATGTGAGTCCAGAATATCTAGGCATTTCTCTCCACGATTTTGACAGTTGTCTAGCTAGTTAACAAAATCTAGAAGGGTGCCTTCCACTTAGGTAGTAGTGGTGACTTCCAGACAAATGACTTGTTTATGTTTATGTTTATTGTATTTATATACCACCCTTCTCCCAAGGGACCCAGGGCGGTGAACAGCCACAGTAGAACAATATGCAGCAAAAATTAAAAGCTAATTAAAATAATTCAATCATTCAGCTGAAATTTAAAACATCCAACTAAAATCATTATAAAACCCTTATCAAAAACCAATTTAAAAAACCTTTATCCAGTCAGACCAGCTTGCTGGAATAATAGGGTCTTCAGAGCGCGATGGAAGGCACAGAGGTCAGGGATCCTTTGTTGTCCGGGGGCAGTTCATTCCATAGGGCCGTCCCCCCTCCCAGAGAAGGCTTTCCCCCTGGGGGTCGCCAGCCTGCATTGTTTGGCTGATGGCACCCTGAGGAGGCCCTCTCTGTGGAAGCGTATTGGTCGGTGGGAGGCAATCGGTGGCAGAATGCGGTCCTGTAGGTAACCAGGTCCTAAGCCATGGAGCGCTTTAAAGGTGGTAAGCAACACCTTGAAGCACACCCAGAAGACCACTGGGAGCCAGTGCAGCTCGCGCAAGAGGGGTGTTACATGGGAACGATGAGTCGCCCCCATTATTACTTGCGCAGCTATATTCTGGACCAGCTGGAGCCTCCGGGTGCTCCTCAAGGGAGCATTACAATAGTCCAGGTGGGAAGACTTGATCCAGATCCAGGCTCCAGGCTCAAAATGATGGAGGTTTCCCTTGAGTGGCAGGATCTGGTGGCACTTTACTTCCACAATGATGAGCTGTTGGTGTAAGGCTGAGAGACATGACAATAAAACAACCTCTCCTCTTTTCAGGCTAAGGGAGTGGGGATCTAATCCCTTCAGGGTGTCTGGAAGGCAACCAAACAGTAATTTAAATGGATTTGGATTCCCAAATCCCATCAGAGCTGGGTTCTGAGGTGGAACAGGGCCACAGGTAGCACTTGGGGCCATGGCAGGTGTGTCTCCTGGCAAAATTTGCCTAGGAAGGTCTTAAATTCCCTGTTTTTTTCATTCCACCCCGCTTCCTTTAAAAGATCTTGGTAAGGAACCTTGGTGCTAACATCCAAGGTTGGGAGGGTGAGTGATGTTGGCATGGGCTGAGTGGCAGCACATTTTGTGGTGGCATCTGCATATTGATTTCCCTTTGTGACTTGGGAGTCATCCATATCCCCTTTTACAGAGACTGGTGGCCAAGGGGGAAGAGTTTTAAGTGGTTCTTGTCACTGCTTAGAGGCAGTTTCTCTACAATTTGGTCAAGGCAAACAGAGTTTGATGGTAGTTCTGCCATTCTTGGTGGAGATTGATATATCAAATGCAAATTTCCATTCCTTTAGAACTTCTGCTACTGAATGCCAGAAAATTGCTATGTTATGACTTTTAGAAGCCAATTTAAGTTCTGCCCAAATTAAGGTGGCTCTTTTTGTAGCAGGGCCTGACTTGGTTGGTTGGCTAGAAGGTAAAAATGCTGGATATCAGCTTGACGTTGGAGCTATATTGACATTAACTATGCTTCCTGTATAGAAGTTATTGTGAGCTTCGGTATTTCTCCTTGTGAGTTGCAAATCTTATTGTTGTTGCTCCTCTTTATCTTGGCTGCCAGTGTTCCTCTGCTTTTGCTCTAAGATTGATATTTCTTCAGGTGCGCAGGAACTCTGGCTTTCATTCTCCTTGTCTGTTCCGTCCTCCTTCCCCACACAAGCAAACACACAACCAGGCATGCCTGCCAAGATTTTATTAAGCAATCAGACTAGAAACCCTTGCAGATAAGAGTTTTGGCAGTAAACTGCGAAATGCCTGCCAAGTCAGTTTTCACTCACAGTAAGCAAGAGAACGTTTATCCTCAGTCCAGTTCAGTAGCAAAAAGTAATCCACAAAGCAAGAGTTAGCCAAGGTCCAATCCAAATATGCACAAGCCAGATTTCAGCTAACGCGATGTGACTCTTAGGTTTTTAACTTTGACCGTCATAGCCTGAAGAGCAATCACACCCACTTTTATTCCTTGTGGGGTGTGGCTCAGTGACTCAGCTCAATCTCTGGCCCTCCCATGCCTCTTTCATTGCTGCGCACGCTTCTCCCTCTGACGCTGCCTGGGATCAAGCCAGAATTCATCATCCTCGCTCCCTATCTGTTGTTGTTCCGATATGCTTTCCTCCTGGCACATCCCAGGCTGTTCCTCTTGGCCTTTGGATGGAAACTGAGGCATTGCCAGAGAGGAGGGTCCTGGAGAGGGAGGCCTTATCAGTTCCTCCCCATCACCTTCTGAGTCCTCTTCCTCTGTTAGGACAGGCTCGGGAGTCGGGGTCACAACACTATCCCCCACCGCAGGGCCCTTCCCCTGGGTCTGATGATCTGGATGTGAACACAATGGAAACTGCTCATGTACTAAGTCAGGGGCATGAATTGAGGAGGCATCCACCCAGGAGAAATCCTCGGGCCCGTATCCCTTCCATGCAATTAGATATTGGAAGCGTCCCTTCAGCCAGGGGAGTCTTGGATGCTGTCCACCTCGTACTCAGCTGAACCGTCCTCTGCGAGTGTGGTTGGGGGACCAGGTGCTGCCAGGCATCGGAGGGTGCATAATGGGGCCACAGGGACCAGTAGGGACCAGTGAAAGACAGGGTGGATCCACATGAATCGTGGCAGAGTCAACCGGTAGGCCACTGGGCTGATGACCGCCTCAATGGGAAAAGGGCCGATGAATCGATGGTCTAATTTCTTCACCGATTGGTCGGTCGGTCGGGAGATGTTTTATGGATAGCCACACTTGGTCTCGCGAACCATTTGTAGTCTTCCTTAGCCCGAATCAACTGCCAACACACCAACTGCTGAACTGCTTGCAATTCCAACAGGAAGTTCTGGGTCTTGGGAACAGGGGAATGGTGCCAGAGGGAGGAACTGTAGATGGGACCCCACGTTGGTGAAGAATGGGGTCATCTGGGTGGAGGTGTGCTGGGAATTGTTGAACACAAACTCCACCAGGGAGAAGTAATCGACCCAATTATCCTGCTGTTGATTCACAAAGCAGCGCAGGTACTGCTCCAGGATGCCGATTACCTTCTCCGTCCCCCCGTCAGTCTCTGGATGGAGTGCCGATGACAGGCACACCTGTACTTGTAACGCGGTCATTAGGCTCCTCCAAAATTGTACACCACGGTCTGAGACTACCCTGTCCGGCAGACTGTGGAGGTGGAAGACATGCTGAAGAAACAAACTGGCAGTCTTGGGGGCCGTTGGCAGCCCATGGCATGGGATGAAGTATGTTATCTTGGTCAGCATGTCCACTATCACAAGCACTGTGGTGAACCCAGAGATGGTGGCAAATCCATTAGGAAGTCCATGGAGATTGCCCCCCATGGTTTTTCTGGTATCGGCAAAGGTTGGAGGAGTCTGGGAGGTACACCCATTGCAGCCTTGGCTTTCCGGCACGGCACACAGGATGTCACGTATGCGTGTACATTGTGCCGTACTCAAGGCCAACAAAAGGTCCGTGTCACGAGGTGATGGGTTTTTTAAAAATCCAAAATGTCCTACTACAGGGTTGTCGTGGCACTGGGTCATGACAAGGGCTCAAAGTAATCTTGTGGGCATGGAAAACCGCTTCCAATACTTGAGTAAGCCCTCCTCCAAAATCCATGGGGATGCGGGGCCAACCTCTGCTTTCCTCTGTTGCGACCAATCATCCAGGCACTGCGCCTCTCGCACCTGAGTCCGTAAGTCCACCAGTTCCTGTACAGCGGCCAAGGATTCTGCTGGCAGCACCATCCATGGAGGAAATGGGTCCTTGGGGCAAAGGTATTCTGGCTTGTGAGACAGGGCATCCGCCCTTCGATTTTGACCAATGGGGATGTAGGTCACATGAAAGTTGAACCAGGTGAAAAACAAAGACCACCAGATCTGCTACTGGTTCAACTTCCTAGCTGTTGTTAGGTGTTCTAAATTCCAATGGTCCGTCGGGCCCCTTCAAGATGATGCTGCCAAGCCTCAAAGCGGCCTTGATAGCCAGCAACTCTTTTTCCCAGATGGTGTAGTTGCGCTTGGAAGGATTGAGTTTCCAGGAATAATAAGCGCAGGGAAAAAGAGTGCTGCCATACACCGGGGCCTATAACAGCACTCTCCAATAGCTACATTGGATGTGTCCGTCTCCACCACAAAAGGACAATGCAGATCAGGATGCCTCAAGACGGGTTCCGTGATGAAGGCTTTCTTGAGGGGACCCCACCGGAACGGGACCTTCTTCTGAAGGAGCTGGGTTAGTGAAACTGTCAGCATCGCGAAGCCCGGGATGAAGGTCCGGTAATAGTTGGTGCACCCCAAAAGGCGCTGGATGTCCTTCACCCAACGAGGGGGTTCCCAACTACACAAGGCCTCCACCTTGTGCAGGTCCATGGCGATGCCTTTGGGAGAGATGATGTGCCCAAGGAACTCTATGGAAGTCTGGAAGAAGAGACATTTCTCCAGCTTCGCATAAAGTTGATGCTCCCGAAGGCATTGCAAAACAAGACGGACATGCTGAAGGTGGCTTTCCCTGGACCGGAAGTAAATCAGATTGTCATCCAGGTAGACCACCACGAACCAGTCTAACATGTCCCAAAACACATCGTTCATGAGGTGTTGGAAAACTGCAGGGGCATTGGTCAACCCGAAGGGCATTATGGTGTATTCAAAATGACCGTATTGGGTGCCAAATGCCATCTTCCATTCGTCCCCCTCTTGCATCTGCACCAGGTTGTAGGCCCTTCGGAGATCAAGCTTGGTGAAGATAGAGGCCTCCCACAACCTCTCCATCAGCTCCGGGATGAGTGGCAGGGGGTAGCAATTCTGCACCATTATGGCTTTTAACTGGTGGTCATCGCAGCCAAGCGTAAGTCCCTCATCTTCTTCTTGACAAAGAGGACTGGGGCTGAGAGAGGGGACGACGAAGGCTGGATGAACCCTCGAGCCAGGTTTTTATCCAAAAAGTCCCATAAGGCGGCCAACGTGGGCTCGGACATGGAGTACAGACATCCCACTGGCAGTGGCGCATTGGATAGAAGGTCCACGGGGCAATTGTAGGGCTGATGTGGGGGTAAACGGTCCGCCTCCTTCTCGCTGAACACATTGGTGAAGTCCGTCAGTTCAGGAGGGAAGGAGGCGGCAGGGGTGGAGACTTCCTGGCCGGTACAGGTGTGGCGGATGTGGTCGATGCACTGCAAACTTGGAAAAGAGATGGTGTTCTGCGACCATGCCACCTGAAGATCGTGGGTTCGAAGCCAGGCCATACCGAGGACCAATGGTAAATGGAGGTCCGCTGTGACATAAAACTGAATCGCCTCCTCATGTGCCCCAATGACTAGGCACAAAGGCTGGGTGGTGAACTTAATGGGGCCTGCAACAAGTTCTCGCCCATCAATAGTCTCTACCCTCAATGGAGGGTTCACTGGATCCAGGGGGACATCAAAATGGGCCACAAAGGCTTGATTCATAAAGTTAGTCATGGCCCTGAGTCCACCAGCACATGCGCCTGAATCCCCTCTGACCGGTTAGCCAAGAAAACCCAAGTGTCCAAAATCAGATGCCGAGGGGGCCCTGAGTTAATATTTCTGGTGAGTGTTTGGTACGTGCCCAACCTGGGGTTTCCCCTAGGTTGGGACTGCCCTGTTTCCCAGCTGGTCATGCCAAGATTCAGGGGCAGGCTTGAGCACCCACCTTCACTTCCTGGGACAAGAAGCGGCGAAATGTCTGGGCTCCCCACAATACAGGCACATACCTGCTTGGTGTCTCCACATTCACTCCTGGGCCATTAGATGAGGTCTGGCCACTCCCAGCTCCATTGGCTCCTCAGCAGTCACCACAAAATGCGGGGTGACCTGGGGCGCTGTTGGTGCAGGACGCAGAGGTGCAGATACTGACGGTGGTTCCTGGATGGTGCGATGGGTCTTTCACCATTGGAGACATGTGTCAATGCGCAGGCATAGCACCACCAGAGCATCGAGAGTCTGAGGCACCTCCACCCAAACCAGTTCGTCCTGCAGCTCATCTGACAGGCCATCCCGGAATGCATCCATCAACACCGTGACATTCCAGGCAGAGTCCTGACATAAAAGCCGAAATTCAGCAATATAATCCTGCAGGGGGCACTTCCCTTCTCAGAGGTCCTTAAGGTGCCTGGCTACTGTCTGAGTCCGAATGGGGTCCTTGTACATGAGGCACACGTGTTGCCAAAAACCCTGGTAATCTGCTAGCAATGGGCTGTTTTGGAGCAACAGGGGCATGGCCCATCGGGCAGCAGAGCCAGAAAGGAGGCTTATCACAACCCTCACCCTAGCCCGGTCATCTGGAAAATCCTCCGGTCTCATAGCCATAAATAACTGGCACTGTCCCATGAAGGCTGGGAACATCTCAGGCTGCCCAAAAAACTTATCTGGCACACTCACTGGGCATTTCTGATGGGGAGAGGGAGGGGGAGGTGCAAGAGCATTCCGCAATGCAAGTTGGGTTGTTAATTGGGCCACTTGCTGTTGCAGAAATTGGTTATCAGCTTGCAGCTACTGCATCTGCTGCTGCATCTGCTGTTGCTGCTGTTGGTCCATCTTGGTTTGAAGATGGTTAGGTTCGTGGGGTGATGGTCAAGATACTCTGTCCCCCTTCCCCACACAGGCAAACACACAACCAGGCACGCCTGTCAAGATTTTTTTTTAATTTTTTTTTATTGAATTAAAAACATACACTCACAGAAAAACCAAAAAACACATACAGGTACAAATAAAACAATACACAACATATACACCATTTAAACATTATATCTTGTTTCTTAAGACAATACATCGGTAAATTGCATTTCTCAATATATTTTCCCACATCTCGCCTTATATAACGATATTTTTTAAAGTTTTGTTGTAACTCTATGGTATCTCGTTTGGTACACGATTTGGTTCAAATCTTTTGGGATTATCTTTTTATTTGGTTTTCCTCTTCTCCAGCCATTGATACCACTTTTGCCAAACCAGGTAGTATTCAGATTCTTCCTTTTCTTGGATTTCTTTAGTGAGTTTGTCTATATCAGCACATTCCATTACTTTCGATATTATTTTATCTTGTGTTGGGATTTCTTCCGATTTCCAATTTTGTACAAAGATGATTCTTGCTGTGGTCAGAATATGTGTAATTAAATATGTTATTTCTTTTTCATAGTTATTTGTGAATATACCTAATAAATATGTTTCCGATTTTAATGGTATTTTTTGTGCTGTTATTTCTTCCAGTTGGGTTTTGATTTTATTCCAAAATTGTTTTGCTTTTGGGCATAACCACCACATGTGATAGTATGTCCCTTTTTGTATCTTGCATTTCCAGCAAAATGGGGAAGTGTTGGGAAACATTTTTGAAATCCGTGCTGGGGGAATATGCCATCTGTAAAACATCTTATAAGCATTTTCTTTATATGATACTGATAATGTCAATTTAGTGTTAACTTTCCATAGTTTTTCCCATTGCTTAGTTCAATGTTATATCCATAGTTCTTTGCCCATGTGATCATATTTTCTTTTACTATATCTTCTTCTAATTTATATGCAAGTAAAAAGTTGTAAATTTTAGTTATTAATTTTTCATTTGGGCCCAATAGTATTTTATCCAGTTCATTTGGTTCTTTTTGAATTCCATAATTCTCCATGTCCATTTTGTATCTGGATTTTAATTGTAGGTATGGCCATCAGTCAATTTCCACACCATATTCTTTTAATTCTTCTCTTGTTTTTAATTTTCCGTCATTTAAGAGTTCTTGATACATTTTCATTTTATTAGTGTCCATTGTATTTGGGTTTATTTGTGCTTCCATTGTTGAAAGCCACCAGGGGATTCTATCGTAGTGATTCTTCCTAATTTCAGTCCAAATCGTTAACAATGTGTCTCTCACAATATGTCTTCAGAATTGTTCATGTTTTTTAGGTTTCTCTTCCCATAGATATGCGTGCCATCCTTTCATCAAATCAAAGCCTTCTAGTGTTAGTATACATTTGTTTTTGAGTTTGATCCACTCTTTAATCCATGTTAGTGATGATGCTTTGTAGTAAATTTGCCAATCTGAAAGCCCTATTCCTCCTCTTTCTTTTTTTTTTTATTGAAAAAGTTTTAAAAGTTTTACATACATTTCCCCCCCTCCCCAACCACCACCCCGACTTCCCAGAGCAAATACAAAATATAAAATACAGCTTAAATCCCCTAAATTCAACCCCATCTCTCACTTATCATAATCATTAAACAAATAGATATAAGGAAAGCAAGTCTTCTTTCTTCTTATTCCATCTAATTTAACAGAATTAGTATCCATTTATAGTTGCAGCAGTTAATAAAACAGTTAAATATTACCTAATCAAACCTATCATTACTCAATTTAACTAATACACACTTAGCAGATTATTAGATCTATACAATTTAACAAGATATTTTATAACTTCTTTCATTGAAAACAAAAAAAACCTCATTCAAAACCCCCAAATTTAAAATAAAATATTATATAAACTCTTCCGTCCTCCACTTTTAAACCATCAAGGTCCAATTATAGTTAAAACACTTAAAAAAATTTTTTTTCTAACTAAAAAATAATAATCAAACCTCTTATTAATTTATCAGTACATATTAACAAATCAACTAAAAACATCATTTAATAGCTATATCAAACATTTAAATTCTTCATACTAGATTAAACCAGTTGTTAATCTTCTTATCTTCACGTCTTCCAACAGCATGTAGAATGTCTTCATTTGCGTCTACCCACCTAAATAAAAATTGCTTCTTTATATAACCCCCCCGAGTGACTTTGTAATTGTATTTCAAATAATATCCATCAAATCCAGCCAGAAATTAGATTAATAAGTTCATCAGACGTATTAGGGAAACCACCAGATCAGCTGCAATTGCCCTAGGCCCATAGTCCTTTTGCCTTATATTTATTACCTTCAAACAGAAAACTCCAATTTACTATATTCAATAAAACTTCTACAATTACAATTAAATCCAAATTTATTACAGTCCTTAATAAAATATTCCAAATCACTCAGGTCAAGGCTTATTTCACAACCCAACACACCAGCATTGCAGTGATCTGTTTATTCTTCTCAAAATATTCCAATACAGCTGTAGGTTACCTCCTTATCGTCACTCATCACTTAGTTAACTGGCATTAAGCTGTTGGATGTTTTCTTCCAAAAGTTCAAAATCTTTAAACACTTAAACAATACTTTTTAAGGACCATCATCTTATCAAGCAGGGTTATTTTCCTTGTCTCTGGTCTTTCTTCTTCTCCTTTTTACGAACTCTTTTCTTAACTTTGATTCCTCTGCCTTTTTTAACTCCAATATAATCTTGCATTTTTTGGATTGCATATTATAAAATTTTTGCAAAAGTATAACTTCTTCTGAAAACAGCTCTTTAAGTGCAGGTTGGACTTTGTAACAAAAAATTCGTGTAGCCAAAGTCTCATCAGCTCCCAAAATTTCTTGCTCCTTATTCTGCAAAGCATCCATCTTACTCTCCAAAAATACTGTAGGCTGTTGTTGTTGTTCTTTTCCTTCTCCCAGCTCTTCAATCAATCCCCCACTGCTAGATTGCAACTCAGTATTTCCATGTATTTCATTGTTTCCAGCTTGAGAAGCTTGAAATATCATATCAATTTTTTCCAATAAAGCAGAGGTAATTGAACTCCAAGCTTCCTCAAAATCAGACCATATATGAGGGTTAATTAACCCTTCTTTGCTTTCAAAAAGACCAGCCATCTTTCCCCCCTTCTTCTTTCCCTTCCAAAAGGACAGGGGGGGAAAAGTATCAAAAAGAAAAAAAGACCCTTTGCAATTTGTAATTTATATTACTGCTTCAATTATTATAATTACTTCCTTTCTTGGTTAATCCACTTTTCAGAAAAGAGTTTTACGTTTCAAACAATAATTGCTTTTAACTTTCACTTCTTCATGCCCCGTTGAAACTCAAACGCCATCTTGCTTTCACTTTCTCTGCTTAAAGAAAATCTTTTAAAGAAGGTAAATCTTTGGAGTTAAAAAAAAAGAAAATACTTGCTGTTTTATTCTTGCTGCTTATGCTCCGCCAGCTCGATTCAAAAATTATTTATTTAAAGTTGGTTGCTGGGATGGTCACGACATCTAGCTCTGCAAGCAGAGACATCCAGGGTCCGGAGTACTGACAGGCTTAGCGGGGAGCTCTCATCTTCGAGCGCCAGATTATGGGTAAAATCTGGCACTCTTAGGGAGCTCTACCCCACCCGTCTACTCACTTTCCCCCCTCTTACCAGGAGGAAAGTTTCCAAACCGCAAGACAGCTGATAGTCGCTGTTCTTGCAGTTCTACGGAACCCTGGGTTGGCGCTTCAAAAAGAAGTGTCCGGCGATGTCACGATCCCACCGGAAGTCCCATTCCTCCTCTTTCTTGTTTATCCTGTAAATGTTTTAGTTTCACTCTTGCCTTTTCCCCCTGCCAGATGTACTTCAATATCATCTTATCCAAATCCTTGAAATAAGTTCTTCCTGGGTTTATTGGTATCACCTGGAACAGATTCAGCATCCTTGGCAAAATGTTCATTTTAATGGAGGCAATTTTACCTAGGAATGATAACTGTAATTTAGTTCAAAATTCTATTGTTGTTGCTCCTCTTTATCTTTGCTGCCAGTGTTCCTCTGCTTTTGCTCTAAGATTGACATTTCTTTTTTTTTATTGAAAAAGTTTTTCAAATACAAATTCCCCCCCTTTCCGCCCCATCCCCCAACATATTATATTACATTAATCAAGTAAACCTAGAGAATACAATTCCCTCCCTTTCCCACCCTAACCCTCCCCAGCCACCCTTCCTCCCCCTCCCCCGGACTTCCACTATTTAAAACTCTAGTAGTTCCAAACACAATATATATTATTCATCCACTTCATATTCTATACCCTGCTTGCTGTTCTGTATTATCAAATTGATCTAGTCTTCCTCAGCTAAAAGCTATATAATATTTTCTAGTTTGATATTTATTTTGTACATAATCAATCCACTTTTTCCATTCCTGTATATAACTCTCTTGCTAATGATCTTTTAAAAAAGCTGAAATCTTCGCCATTTCTGCAAATCCGGCCATCTTCTGTGTCCATTGTTCAATGGTAGGCAAAACATCTTTCTTCCAATATTGGGCAACCAACAATCTAGCTGCTGTCACCATATACAAAATCAATTTTATTTCCCCCAATGTAAAATCCTTAACTATACCCAGTAAAAACAATTGTGGAGAAAATTGTAGTTTTTTCTTCAAAACATTTTGCATAACCCACCAAATTTTTATCCAAAAAGCCTTCACTTTCTTACAAGTCCACCATATATGATAGTATGTAGCATCTAAGCAGTCACATCTCCAACATTTTGGTTGAACATTGGGGTACATACAAGACAGTTTCTTGGGATCTAAATGCCACCTATAAAACATTTTGTAGAAATTCTCCCATAAATTCTGTGACTGAGTAAATTTAACATTCTGAACCCATATTTTTTCCCAAGTATCCATCATAACTGGTTCACCAAAATTCTGTGCCCATTTAGTCATACAATCTTTAACCAATTCGCATTCTGAGTCCCTTTCTAACAAAAGATTATAAACTCTCTTAATATGCATTGGACCTTTCTCCTTTATCTGTCTAACCAATTCTTCTTCATATTCCATTAAACCAGTTTTTTGATCTTCTTTCCATCTCATTTGTAGTTGATTATACTGCAACCAAGTTAAAGTAATCCCTTCTGCCAACAGTGTTTCCAATGATTTCAAATGCCATCTGCCCCCTTCAGTAAAAAGTATATCTTTATATAAAAAACCCCCCAAGTGACTTAATATTTGTATTCCACATGGTATCAGCAAGATCCAGCCAGAGCGGAATTTTATAATCCCAATTATGTCGATGTTTCTTCCAAACTCTCATCAAGGCACTTCTAAGTATATGACTATTAAATACTTTGTCCACTTTGTGCTCATAAAATAAATATGCATGCCAACCTAAATCCAGATCATGGCTTTCAATATTCAATATTTCAGTTTTTGTTTTTCCAAACCAATCACTTGTTTGTATCAATGCTGCTGCTTCATAGTACAATCGAAGGTTTGGAAGTTTGAGGCCGCCCCTCTCACAAGTATCTAGCATAATTTTCAATTTAACTCTGGGTTTTTTCTCATTCCAAACAAACTTGTTCAGTCCTTTTTGCCATTCTATCAGTTGATTATCAGATTTAAGCATCGGTATCATTTGAAACAAAAAGATAAATCTAGGTAAAATGTTCATTTTAACTGCTGATATTCTCCCAAGTAAAGATAGCTGCAGTTTTTTCCAAGTTTGCATATCTTTTTGTATCTTTTGCCACAAAACCTTGTAGTTATTTTGAAACAATTTTATATTTGAATCTGCAACTTATATCCCTAAATATTTAACCTTTGAGACTATTTCAAAACCTACCATTTTTTGAAGTTCGATTTTTTGTTTTTCTGTCAAATTTTTAACAATCATTTAGTTTTCTTCTGATTCAGCCTAAATCCTGATACCATGCCATATTCTTCTATAATGTCTTTCATCTGGATTATTGATTTCATCGGGCGTGTTAGGGTAACTACCAGATCATCTGCAAATGCCCTAGTTTTGTATTCTTCTTGCCTTATAACTATTCCATTCACAGAGTTCAAGTCCTGTATTGCATTCAACAAGACTTCTAAAGTTAGAATGAATAACAATGGGGACAACGGACAACCTTGTCTAGTACCTTTTTGTATATTAAAATTCATCGTTAAACTTCCATTAATAATGAGTTGTGCAAATTGCTCTTGATATATTGCTGCAATCATCTGTATAAACCAATTCCCCAAACCCATTTTTTCCAAAGTCTTAATTATAAAATTCCAATTCACTCGATCAAAGGCCTTCTCCGCATCCAAACAAAAAACCAGCCCTGCAGGGATCTGTTTATTCTTTTCTAAATAGTCCAATAAATCTATGATTTGCCTAACATTCTCCTTCATGCATCTGCCTTCGATAAATCCTGCTTGGTCATGATGAATCACCTCTTGGATAACTGGCATCAATCTGTTGGCTAATACTTTTGCAAAAATTTTATAATCTGTATTTAAAAGAGATATTGGCCTAAAGTTTTCTGGTTTTTTAGGACCTGATTCTTCTTTCGGTATTAACGATACAAAAGCTGCTTTCCATGAGGAAGGTATTTTGCCACCTTGCTGTATATTACAAAATAAATCTTTAAGTTGCTCAATCATTTCTACTTGTAGAGTTTTGTAGTAAATTGCAGTTAGACCATCCATTCCCGGGGCTTTGGCTGTTTTCAATTGTTTTATAGCATAGCTAATCTCATCAACTGTTATTAATTGATCCAACTTTTCCTTTTGTACAAGTGAGATTTTTGTAATCCTTTTCTCTTCTAGATATTTATTTATAAGATTATCGTGTATATTGTCTTTAGAATATAACTTGACATAATAATCCAAAAAAGCCTTTTTAATTGATTCTTGCTGGAAAACTTCCTTCTCACCAGACTCAATACTATCAATAGTTCGTGAAGTTAATTGCTTCCTCAATGTGTAAGCCAACCATCTACCCGGTTTATTAGCATTAGCAAAAGTATTATGTTTTGCAAATTGCAAATTAGTTGCTGTTTGTTCTGCTATGAGCATTTGAAATTGGTCTTTCAAAAGTTTTATAGTTGTTTGTAATTTTCCATCTGTTGGTTTTTTATCAATAGCTGCTCCTTTTTCTTTATCTCATTTTCCAACTCTATTCTTTTTTTCTGTCTATTTTGTTTATGTTTAAAATTCATTTGTATCAGTACTCCTCTCATATATGCTTTAGCTGCATCCCAAACAATTTCAATAGGAGTGCCTTTGTTTAAATTCATTTTAAAAAAATTCCTTTATATGCTTCTTAAGTTTGTCTACATTTTTTCCATATCTAAATAAGTTTTCATTTAATCTCCAAGATCTTCTTTCCTTCTTTCCCATCTCAATTTCTATTCATACCGGACTATGATCAGTTAAAGTCCTAGGAAATATCTTCGTTTTCTTTACTTTGGGAAGTAAATCAACCGTTAGCAAAATAAAATCTATCCTGGAAAAGGATTTATGCCTATCCGAGTAAAAAGTAAAATCCATTTCATTTGGATTGTGCAGTCTCCATATGTCTTTCAATTCCAGATCCTCTTTCTTTTAAAAAAAAAACCTGTGGTAATTTAACACCTAATTTAGCCACACTTTTTTTATCCATTTTAGGTTGTATTACTCCATTCCAGTCACCCATAATCAAAATAGATGTGAAGTCCCAACCTAGAATTTTAGAATAAAGCATTTTATAAAAAGCTTCTTATGCTGGTTAGGAGCATAGACTCCAACCACCAGGGTTGGACCATTGTCTGTATTCAATTCAATTGCTATATATCTCCCACAACCATCTGCTTCTATTAGTTTAGCTGAAAATCTTTTATTTATATATATATCACCAGTCTATTCTTTTTTTCCAAATTTGAAGCAATAAAATGCATTCCCAATCTTGAATTCATCAAATATTTTTGATCTTGCAACTTGATATGAGTTTCTTGCAAACAAATAACATCATTATTAAATTGTCTCAAATAATGAAATACTTTTTTTCTTTTGGATGGAGAATTCAATCCATTCACATTCCAAGACAAAAATTTAGTCATTTGGGCTACTGTGAAGTTTTGAGAACAGTTGCTGAAGATCCTTTTGCACACAGGTAATCTTCGGCTTTGTTCCTCCCACAACTTCAACTTGTGTCTTTTCCTTAACCTTCTTGTTTCTTTGTAACTTGGGTTTCTCCTGTTGCTGTGCTTCTAGAATTTGCCTAGAGACTGCTCTAGTTATACGTTGCTCATCAAATTTACTTAACCCCATATCAAGATCCAGCACCTCCTCTCTCGTAGATTTCGATGTGTCTTCCAAAGGGGAGATTGGAAGTGGTGCAAAGGGATCAACCAACAAACCACCTACTGCCCCTCGGTCTCCATTGCTTGCTTTTGTGACTGTTTTATTTTTTCCTCAGTCTCTTGATCAAATTCCCTCTGTGCTTGAGCCTCTTTATCTATTGGTGAAGATGTACGAGGAGATGTTGAACCTGCTTTCAAAATATTATAATAAAAATCTTCTGCTTTTGGTATAGTATTTAAGTGGTATCTCACTCCTTGTATCCTCAATATTATGCCAACTGGGGCATCCCACCGAAATTGTATTTGCTGTTTCTTTAATTCTGCCACCAAAAATCCAAAATCCTTTCTATCCTTTAACATTTTAGGTGGTAATTCTTTAAAAACTCCAATCTCAGATCCATCAATTTGCACAGTAGAAACAAATGAATTTTGCAAAATGGCATTTCTTATCTTTCTGTCTGTAAAATATATCACCACATCTCTAGGCAGTTGCCTATATGCTGCCACTCGAGAGTTCACTCTATAGGCTTTGTCAATTTTGTAAAGAATCTCGTCAGTTATCCATTTTCAGCAACACTGCCAGAGCATCAGCACAAACCTTTCTAAGATCTTCCCTACTGTTCTCTTTTATGCCTCTAAGTCTGATGGCAAATTCCATTGATCTAAATTGCATCATCGTTATCTCATTCTCCAGCCTCTGAGTTTTCTGGTCCACCTCAACAATTTTAGAATCAGATTCCTTCAATTTAACATCCACGTCTGAAGCAAGTTTATCCACTTTTTTATCAACCTGCAGGAGTACATCAGACAGGCCTTTCACCACTGTTTGAATATCTTTGTTAACTAGATCAAATTTTTCTTGAACCATGCCTTTAATCTCCTGCTCAGATTTAGCAACCATGCCTTTAACTTCCTGCTCAGACCTTTTAATTTCTGTCACAATAAAGTTCTTTAAATCCTGGAAGCCATCCTCCTTTGTCTGAGCTTGTGATTGCTGTAGAGGAAGCTGTTCAGGCTTATGAGTGGGGGAGGCCCCCCCCCACTGCTTTAGGGTCTGACTTCATTTGTTTAGATATTTTACTATTTCTTTTTCTTTTTCCAGCACAAATTGCTCCAAATCTTGCTAATAATTTCTCCAGAATAGATAAAGTCAATAAGAAAAATCAATAAGTCCAAAATACTTTGTATTCTATCTTCCAATCAAGTCTGTTACTTTGTAAGCAAACTACTTTCACTTTCAGCTGTTCCTTCCGCTGAAAGCAAGCGCCATTCCCCCCCCCCTTTGTCTTAAACTTTCTCAGGTTCAACTTGTTCAAAATTCTTTAAAATTGATTCGCAGGGCTAGCAGATATATACTTGCATTTGTAGAGGATCCGTTCCACCCTGCTATTTATTCTTTTTTCTTTTAACGCTGAGTACGACGTCTTGCTCTGCAATTGTAGCAGAGTTTCCCCTTCATCCGGAACTTCTGCGCTTTGAAAAGGGAGCACACCCTGTTGCCTCCCCAGAAGCAAGAAAAGCATTCCGGGGGTCTCACAGGGACTCTACCTGTGCAGAGCTAGTTCTTCTCCCAAATCCTAATGGATTCGGGGTTTTTCGAGCCGAAAAAACGGCTCTTTAACAGGCGATGGGGCTGGCGGTCTTAAAGGGACCGTCAGCGACGATAGTAACTCAACCCGGAAGTCTCGAGCTTCGGTATTTCTCCTTGTGAGTTGCAAATCTTATTGTTGTTGCTCCTCTTTATCTTGGCTGCCAGTGTTCCTCTGCTTTTGCTCTAAGATTGATATTTCTTTAGGTGCGCAGGAACTCCGGCTTTCATTCTCCTTGTCTGTTCTGTCCTCCTTCCCCACACAAGCAAACACACAACCAGGCATTCCTGCCAAGATTTTATTAAACAATCAGACTAGAAACCCTTGCAGATAAGAGTTTTGGCAGTAAACTGTGAAATACCTGCCAAGTCAGTTTTCACTCACAGTAAGCAAGAGAGTGTTTATCCTCAGTCCGGTTCAGTAGCAAAAAGTAATCCACAAAGCAAGAATTAGCCAAGGTCCAATCCAAATATGCACAAGCCAGATTTCAGCTAACGCGATGTGACTCTTAGATTTTTAACTTTGACCATCACAAAGCCTGAAGAGCAATCACGCCCACTTTTATTCCTCAATCTCTGGCCCTCCCACTCCTCTTTCATTGCTGCGCACACTTTTCCCTCTGAAGCTGCCTGGGATCAAGCCAGGATTCATCATCCTCGCTCCCTATCTGTTGTTGTTCCGATATGCTTTCCTCCTGGCACATCCCAGGCTGTTCCTTTTGGCCTTTGGATGGAACCTGAGGCATTGCTAGAGAGGAGGGTCCTGAAGAGGGAGGCCTTATCAGTTCCTCCCCATCACCTTCTGAGTACTCTTCCTCTGTTAGGACAGGTTCGGGAGTCGGGGTCGCAACATTGTCTAGTTGTCCTACACGATGGATTTTTGATGGGCTTTACAGTGGATGACTGCTAGGGCTGAGGATAGCTGTATGGCTTCTAGCAGTTCAGAAACCAGGGATGCACAGGCAATTGGATGCCCATTTGAAGTTAAAAGCCATTGTTGGTTCTATAAAGTTCCTATTGCATGACAAAATCCAAAGGCGTTATATACATTAGTAGACCAGTTCCTAGCAGTTTCGCACACCTTCGCTAAGGCTAGGAGCTCAGCTGCTTGAGCACTGTAGGAGAGTGCAAGTGGGGAAGCCCAGATAATTTAATTGAGACAACTGCAGCTCATGAAGCCATGTCCCCTTGTACATGTAAGAAGACTTGTCTGTAAAGAATTCTACATCTGGGTTTTGCAACAGGATGTCAGTTAGGTCAGGCCAGGATAATTCTGCCTCATGAACCAAGTGGAGATAGTCATGTAATATTTCTTCTGTCTGTTTCATGGGCAGTTGGGTAACAGTGTTTAAATGTGGTACATCTCTCAAAGGAGATTGTTAAATTGGGTGAATGCGGACTCAGCAAGCCAGGCAGTGTGTGACAACAGCTCTTTATTTCAGGGTGAGAATCCAGCAACTGACCAGGGGAAACAGCTCCCCTTATATACCTTGCAGCTGTGGGGGTCAGCCAATCAGCTGATGGTCAGTTAATTCAAACTTCCTGCCCAAACTTATATACATAACACTCCTCCCCTCCCAGAAGTCACTTGGGGTAACTATTTACATACAAAGTCTCTCAGGTGACTAGGGCGTGTCCATACCCTAGCTGACCTGCGCAGTTCAGTTGGAGGTGCGGCGTCGAGCAGGTCGGAGGAACTCCCTATTTCTCCCTGCTCCACCAATGGGGCCTCTGCGATTTCTTGCTGGGCGGTGACTTCTTTGGCTGGTTGATCCTCCACAATGGAGCGACGCGGAAACTCCAGATCTACAGATAAGTCCTCTGCCTGTCTCGGGGTTGAGTTAGCTTTGGAGTTTTGTTGGAAGTCAGGGCCTGGCTCGGTGATGAAATCTTCTGAGTTGTCAGTCAAACGTTTCCGCAAATGGTCAATGTGTCGGCGCCAAATCCTCCCATCTCCCATGTCTACTCTATACGACTTGGGGCCTGTTACCTCTGTGATTACCCCTATCTCCCAAAGTGGGCCGCTCCCATAATTCCTCGCGAACACGGGTGTCCCTATCGTCAACTCTCTCAGCCTCCTTTTAGTTCCCCTGAAGTTGTCTGGCGAGTAGTTGGGGTGCAGTCTATCTAGGACCCCTCTGAGCTTCCTCCCCATCAGGAGCTCTGCTAGGCTGCGGCTCGTGGCCGTGCATGGTGTGCTATGTTGGGCCGTCAAGAACTTATCTATTCTCTCTTGCCAATCCCCGGGATCTAGGCGTGAAAGTGCCTCCTTGGTCGTTCTCACAAATCTCTCCGCCAATCCATTACTAGCCGGATGAAATGGGGCGGAGAGTACATGTCTAATTCCTAGCTCTGCTAAGTAGCCTTCAAACTGAGTGGCCGTGAACTGGGGCCCATTGTCCAAGACTAGGGTGTCCAGTAGACCATGTGTGGTGAATACCTGTCTTAGCTCTTTGATAACCGCGTCGGTGGTAGTGGCTTTCATTAGTTTAATTTCTAGCCACTTGGAGAATGCATCTACAATGATCATGAAGATCTGGCCATGAAATGGACCTGCGAAATCTATGTGGATCCTGGACCAGGGTCCCTGGGGTCACTCCCACTCCCTTACTGGTGCTGTCGGGGGGTCTGGCCTAGATTCCTGGCAGGACTGACACTTCCCCACTCCCTTACTGGTGCTGTCGGGGGGTCTGGCCTAGATTCCTGGCAGGACTGACACTTCCCCACCCACTCAGTGATTTTCTGATCCATAAGGGGCCACCAGACGTAACTCCTAGCTAGTCCCTTCATGCGAACTATCCCGGGATGCCCTTCATGCAATAGCCCCAACACTTTCTCCCTTAGGCACAAGGGAACAACGACCCAATCACCCCACAACAGACAGTCCCCTTGCATAGTCAGTTCGTCCTTTTTGTTCCAAAACTGTATGAATTCCCCCCCTCAGTCTTTTATGGCCACCCCCTCATGACCCAGCTCGAGACCTTGTGAACCACGTGGTTTCTGGCCAAGGCTCTCGCTACCTCTGCCGAAGTGATAGGTCCTGAGTCCAAGGCATTCATCAGCAGGACTGGAACTCCGGGTGTGGGGTCTTCTAAGCTGTCTAGTAATGGGCAATGGCTGAGGGCATCGGCATTGCCCATGTTCATCCCTGGTCGATATACCAGGCGATATGAGTAGGCTGCCAGGAAGATGGCCCAGCGTGTCATCCTGGGAGATAGGGCTGCCGGTGTTGGTCAGTCTCCTGCAATGAGACCCAGGAGGGGGTGATGGTCCATGATGAGTTCAAAGTCTCTGCCAAAGAGGTACTCGTGGAACTTCTTGACTCCTGAGACTGCTGCTAGGGCCTCCTTGTCAAGTTGACTGTAGTTCCGTTGGTGGCTTTGTCTTTGAGGAAAACCGCGTAAAAGTTTAACAGTCTGAGGAACGCTTGTAGTTCCGCCTTATCTGTGGGGGTCGGTGCATCTTGGATAGCCTTGACCTTGCTCTCTGTGGGGTGTATGCCGGTTCCATTCACCTGGTATCCTAGGAATTCTACTGATGGAACAGCTATCCGGCATTTGTTTCGCTTGACCCGTAGCCCTGCACGTCTGAATTTTCTTAACACTTCTCAAAGTCTCTCCCCCAGCTGGCTCTCATCTTCTGCGGTGATGAGCACATCATCAAAATAGGGCACGACCCCAGGAATGCCTTGTAGTAGCCTCTCCATGGTGCTTTGAAAAAGTCCTGGGGCTACGCTGACTCCAAACTGGAGTCGGGTACATTTAAAGGCACCTCTTACGATTGTTTGTGCCTCTGCCATCGCGCCATCTACTGGTAGCTGCTGATATGCCTGCGCGAGGTCTAACTTGGGGAATATCTTGCCGGGGCCTAGGGAATGTAGTAGATGGTGTACGATCGGAACTGGATAGGTGCTCTGCTGGAGGGCCTTGTTGATCATACACTTATAGTCAGCGCAGATGAGCACTGACCCATCCGGCTTAACTGGGGTCACTATTGGGGTTTTCCATCGTGCGTGGTCAACTGGCATCAGCACCCCTTGTTTTATCAGCTTGTCCAATTTGAGATCTATCTTGGGCTTTAGGCGAAGGGTACCCTCCTGGGCTTCAAACGGATGAGGGCAATATTGGGGTCAAGGTTGAAAGATATAGGGGTCCCCACATACTTGCCAAGCCTCTCGTCAAAAATGTCCTGGAACTCCTGCAGCAGGTCGTCTTGTAGGTTGCTCCTCACGTTCCGGACTCCTGTGAATCCCATGCCCAGGGCTCTAAACCAGTCCATGCTCAGCAGGCTTGGGAGCTTTCCGCTGACTACAGTGAGGGGAAGCTTCTCCCGGAATTCCCCATATGCCACCTGGAACTCGCTGATGCCTTCCACGGGGATGCGGTTCCCTTGGTAGTCGTGCAGGCCCAACCGCTGGTGCCATAGTTGTTGTCTCTGGATGCTGGGGAGGGTCTGCTTCAGCTTGTCCCAGGACATGATGGTTATTGGTGATCCGGTGTCAATCTCCATAACGCAGTCCTGGCCCTCAATCGCGACCGTCGTATAGGTCTTTTCACCAGGAGACGCGCAGGTCTTGCCGATTCGAATGATGCAGGCCTCCAGGTCTTCGGATTTCGCGCTGCTCCACTGTCCTCCCCTCTGATTGGCTCTCGCTCATTGTGCTGTCTCAGAATGGCTGGTGCTGCCACGTGACTTCTGCTGGGGGTTCTGTTTAGCTCTGCAGACTCTGGCAATGTGCCCCTTCCACTCGCAATTCTGGCAAATGGCATCTCGGAATCTGCAGTTCTGGCGTGGATGGGACCCCCCACAACTCACACAGGCATCTCGGTTACCTCTCCAGTCCCGCCAGTACTGCTCGGTCCTACAGACCTCTTCTTCCAACTCTGCTTCGCTCGCGGTGCAGACGGTCTCTTGGTGGACTGGAGCCACTCTCTGTGCTGCTTTAGTCTGTGTTGCGCCCTGAAGTTTCTCGGCTGTAATGGTAGACGACTCTTGTGCCCTGGCCCCGTCCAATGCAATGTGAAGTGTGAGGTTTGTCCTTGCGAGCAACCTTCTCTGCAAGCGAATATCTCTCACTCCACAGGTTAGTTGCTGTAGGAGCATTTCATCCAAGTCTCTGTACTCACACTGATTAGTGGCCTTACGCAGGGCAGTGACGTACTCGCTGATCGATTCGCCGTCCTTTTGCTTGCGCTGCCGGAACTCAAACCTCTGCACGTACTTGGAAGGTGTTGGGGCATAGTGGTCCTTTAAAAGCGTTTGTAGCATTTGCCACAAAATGGTATGGACCGTGTTCGGTTCCGACAAAGCTTCTGCCATGTCAAACACCTTCGGCCCGCAGTGGCTCAGGAACAGGGCTTTCTTCCGAATGTCCGATAGCCCTTGGAGGTCTATGGAACCAGTCTGAACCCCAATGAATTTGGCTGTATGCTGGGTGATCAATTTAAATGTATTTGAATATAAGTGACTCGGGTTGGTAGCTGATCTGAGCTCCAAGTTCGGCAATTTGTTTGCAAATGTTTTGTGACCATTCAAGGTGTGCCATCATCAATGCACTTTGAATTGTGTTCATCTGTTAGAGGAGTGGGTCATGTCTTTTGATAGCCGGAAAATGTTTGTGCAGTCTGGTTGATATTTTCCTCCTGTTTGACCAACATAGTTCTTTTCACAGTTGCTGCACTGGATTTGATATATGATGCCTGATCTTTGGTTTGTTCTTGTCTGCCCTTTCGATTTTGAAAGGGTCCATCTGATAGTTGAGGTTGGTTTGTGGGCTACTATGATATCATGTTAACATAGTAATCTTGCTGTCATTTCTGAAACATCCCAGTGTCCTGACACAACTTTGTTTATGGCATTTTGAGTGTTCCTGTAGAATTAGAGGATTTGATCTCTATGCGTTGCCTTCCTGTACGTAGATGTTAAGAGTTGGCAATTCATGGTTCTGGTTACAAGGTCATCAAGAAATGGCAGTTTGTTGTCATGCAACCTGTTTGCATACACATCTCTCTTTGCTACCTATGAGGCTTCTGTGAGGGGGTACTCTTTCCAGCGAACCAAGTACTGTACCTGGCCCTGATGCAGTCAGGAATCCAGCACCTTGTCAATTTTGTAATGGGTCTTCTCCCCCCACCCCTATTGGATTAGGTGGTGTGCCTACAGACGACCAGATGTGGGATTCCCTTACCGGTTTCAGCAAACTGCTGTGAAAAATAAGGTGCACCTTACCTAGAAATCAGAGTAACTTTAGCTCCACTGTTACTGAGTTGATCACCCGCACAATGGGGAATGGACCCAGGTACTTTGGACTTCCCTCAAGGGGCCTTCAGTTTCAAATATTTGGTTGACAGAAACACTCTCTCCCCCACCTGGAAAGACTTCTGTGTACTCCATTTTTTGGCTATACATTCTGGATCTCTGTGGCTTTCTGCAGGGCCACTTTCACCACTCCCCACATTCCTGGCAAGGTGTCTACCACTCCTTTGGACTGATCAGAGTAGGAGTCTCTCTCAGGTATTGGAACGAAGTCTCGTCCATACACTACATGGAAGGGGGTATATCCAATGCTGCTATGGACTGCATTATTGTAGGACACATCTGCAAAGGGGAGAAGACCCACCCAGTTAGACTGTTGGTAGGTGACATAGCACCTCAGGTAGGGTTCCGCCATGGCATTGGTCTTCTCTGCAGCCCCATTGGTACTTGGGTGGAATGCTGAGCTTAACCCCTGAGATGACCCTAGCATCTGAATAAATTCCTGCCAAAATCTGGCCATGAACTGGACCCCTCCCTCTTGCAGCACAGTATGCTGAAACTCTGAACAATTCAGAGGTTTCTGCTCTATTTCCTTTAATGCCTCTAACAGATTCTCTTTGGCCCTATCATATTCATCCCAGTTAGGTCACTCTTACTGGGGCTACCTGTCCAGGTGTAATGATTATAGGCCATCTAGCAATTTCTTCTGTTTTCTCAAAAAGTTTGAGGAGTTCGTCCTTTCTGAGAAAAATATGGAGTAGCTGTGCTATATCTCTCCATGAAGAATTATGACTATCAATAATTGACTTGAGGCAGGGGTGAAATACAGCAGGTTCTGACAGGTTCTGGAGAACCAGTAGCGGAAATTTTGAGCAGTTCAAAGAACCGGTAGTGGAAATTTTGAGTAGTTCAGAGAACTGGCAAATACCACCTCTGGCTGACCCCAGAATGGGGTGGGAATGGAGATTTTGTAATATCCTTCCCCCAGGAATGGGGAGGGAATACAGATTTTCCAGTATCCTTCCCCTGCCATGCCCACCAAGCCACACCCACCAAGCCATACCACATCCACCAAGCCATGCCCACAGAACCGGTAGTAAAAATATTTGGATTTCGCCACTGACTTGAGGGGTTCTAATTACTGTCTGGGGTTCAGATAAAAAAGAGGGGGTGTCTTTTTTTCCATATCATTGGGTCTGAGGGGTAGAAAGGAGTATGTGTAGATCATATTCTAGCTGCCTCTTCCATGTCCTGGAACAGGATTCTGCAGCAAGGGAGACATAATCCTAGCTCTCACTCATCATTGAGGTGTGTGCTATTTATGCTAGCCTCGTTCCTAACCCTTCTTTGGTTGGGGTTCTTCTTTTTAAAAATAATAATAATAATCTTTATTTACATTTTTCATTAAAAAAGAAGACAACACACTAGATAAATGACAAATAGAACAACAAAACAAATAACATACATGCCTATAAGTAGTACCTTAATAACCTAGTATTCGGTACAATATATCTATATTACATTCCTGGGGAGACAGAACAACTTAATTTACCTTTATAAATCAATTAGGTCTATCCGACCTCACTTTACTTGTATAGTATAAGTTTCTCAATAGATACAACTCCTCATCTGGTTTGGGTTATAATTTTCTCTTTGATAGCCAAATATATAGTTTTTCCCAGGATAAACATGTTTGTGTTTGGTCTCTTATCTTTTAGTTTTTTAGTCAATTTATCTGCTTCCGCACATTCCAAAATCTTCTTTATAATTGCCTCCTCTGATGGGATATTTTTATTTTTCCAGAATTGAGCATACATTAATCTTGCCGCTGTGATAATGTCTAATGCAAGGTACCATGAGTCTTTTTTAATATTTTCCAGTTTGGAGCCGAGCAAGCATGTATCTGGTCGCCATTCAATCTTTTGGTTTAAGATCTCATTAAGCCATTTTTTAATTTTTCCCCAAAATTTTACTGCTTCTGGGCATGTCCACCATTGATGATAGTAGGTGCCGCGCTCGAACCCACACTTCCAGCATTCAGCGGATTGTCCAGTGAACATTTTGGCTAATCAGTCGGGGGGGGGGAGATGCCACCTATATAGCACCTTGTAAATGTTTTCTTTGTATGCCGTAGAGACTACTAATTTCATATTCCCCCACCAAATCTCTTGCCATTTTTCTAAATGGATTGAGTAACCAAAATTTTTCCCCTAGGCAATCATTGTATCTTTTATTATTTCGTCACCAATCTCTAATCTCATCAACAATTTATAGCTTTTTGAAATCATGCCTTTTTCTTGGCCCATCAAAATTTTGTCTAATTCCTGCAAGTCAACATTTATACCTTTCCTATCTCTGTCTTTTTTATATTTGGATTGGATCTGTAGATAAGTCCAGCAATCCAATTGTAATCCTTGGGAGTTCAATTCCTGTTTGGGTTTTAGCTTTCCTTGTGCGTTCAGCAAATCTTTGTACATTAATTTTTTCACAGGGTTATAAAGTTTTGGGTATGTCAATGCTTCTAAAGGTGATATCCAGCACGCTGTTTGATATAGTATATTTTACTGACCTTTTCCCAATTTCAAATTAAGATATTTCTTACATAATGCCAGGTAAACCATTTGCTTTGTGGAGTGTTATCTCGCCAGAGTGCCATATGCCAGCCCTGTTGTAGGTGACCTGCTATTTTAAGAAGACGACTATTACCTAAGGTAATCCAATCCACCCAGACTAACAGAGCGGCTGAGTAGTAGTTCTCCCAACATGGTAAGCCCAGGCCTCCCCTTTCTTTTATCTCCTGCATCATCTTTTTTTTAATCTGTGGCTTTTCCCCCTGCCAAATAAATTTAGTTATTGTTTGATTTAGATCCATGAAAAAACTTTTGGATAAATTCGCTGGGGCAGTTTGAAACAAAAAATTGAACTTCGGTAAAACATAGGATTTTATTGTTATTACTCGTCCCAGGAGTGAGAGTTGTATTTTACCCCACTTGTCAAGGTCTTTTCTTGTTTGGATTAGTAATTTATTATAATTGTCCTCTTGTATACGCTAACATCTGCCAATTAACCAGATTCCCAAATATTTAGTTTTATTGACTACTTTTAATCCAGTCGCTTCCTGTAAACTCTTCTTGTCTTCCTCTAAGATGTTCTTGATTAATATATTTGTTTTCTTTTTGTTGATTAATAAACCTGCTACCACCCCCAAATTCTTCAATTGTCTCTAATAAGGATAAATAAGATTTTATGGGCTCTTCCAAAATAAAAACCATATCGTCTGCAAAGGCCTGGGTTTTATATACCTGTTGTCCAATTTTAAGGCCTTTTATTTTTTCCCCACTTCTTATTTTACACAGTAATATTTCTAATGATAAAATAAAAAGTAAGGGGGATAGAGGGCAACCCTGTCTTGTGCCTTTGCCAATTGAAAATTCTTCTGTCAGGTCCTCATTTATCAATAATCCGGCCATTTGTTTGGAATAGAGCTTTGATTGCATTTATAAATCTTTGTCCGAAGCCCATGTATTCTAACTGTAATAATATAAACTCCAAGTTGACCCTATCAAATGCCTTCTGGGTATCTATAAAAACTAGTGCAACCTGTTTACCTGGGTGATCTTCGTAGTATTCCAGTACATTTAGCATGACTCTCATATTATCTCGTAATTGTCATGATGGTAGAAACCCATTTTGGTCAGTATGTATAAATTCATTTAGGAAGCCTTTTAATCTATTTGCTAAGATTGTTGTGAAAATTTTGTAATCTGAATTCAGAAGAGATATTGGTCTATAGTTTTTTATGTCTGTTGGGGGGGTGGGTCTTCTTTAGGAATTAAACTGATGTTGGCCTCCCTCCATGAGTGGGGAATTTCTGCTTTTCCCAGGACTTCATTAAATAGATATTTCATATGTTCTCCCATTACCTCAAACAATGTTTTATATAACTCGGCCGGGAGTCCATCTGTGCCAGGCGTTTTTAGATTTCCCTGTTTCTTCACTGCTTTTTCAATCTCCATTAGAGTAATTTCCTCTTCTAAAATTTCTTTTGTTCATTAAATCTAAGGTAAATCCGAATTCTCTATATAATTTTTTGTCGCACCTGCTAAAATCTCCTCTCTTTTATATAATTCCTTGTAAAAATCCACTGCAATTTTTTCTTTCCCTCCTTTATCTTTTATTAGGTTTCCCTCCTTATCTTCTAATTGGTCAATTCGTCTACTCTGTTTCTCCTTTTTTAACCTAAATGTGAGCCATCTTCCTAATTTGTTAGCTGATTCGAAGTGTTTTGGCCTTGCTGCCTTTATCTTATCTTTCACTCTGTCCAGATCCAAGAGATTAAGCTGGTGTTTTAACAGTGCTATCTGTTCTTTTGCTTCTATAGATAATGGGTTATATTGCAGTTGTTCCTCGGCCTTTGTTAATTTACTTAATATCTCGCCCCTCTCGTGTTCTTTTTTGTGTTTAATAGCCATGTGTTTGATAATAAGACCTCTTATAAAAGCTTTGGCAGCATCCCAAATTATTTGAAGTGGCATCCTGGTGTCCTATTTTCTTGAAAGAAAAAGGTTATTTCTGTCTTAAGCTTTTGTGTGAATTCAGATTCTTTCAAAATCTCTGATCTCATCATCCATCTCTTTCTATTTTTCCCTTCTTTCGTTAATACAACTAATACTGGGTTATGGTCTGCCCAATAATTTGGCATAATTCTGACCTCTGCCACTTGAGAGTTAAGTTCTTGTGACATCCAAATCATGTCCAACCTGGACCACAATTTGTGCCTGGGAGAATAATAAGTGAATTGTTCAACTGTCGAATTGTGCTCACGCCAGATATCTTTCAATCCTAATTCATCTCTCATTTCATTACAAATGACTGGTAAGATCCTCTTATCTTGTCCTCTATTTCCCTTTTTTGAGTTTTCCCCTGTTTTATAATCCTGTGTCCTGTTAATAACTGCATTGAAGTTGCCTAAGAGACATACTTGTTCGTATTCCAAGTCTCGGATTTCTCTTCATATTCTTCAGAAGAATGATCTGTTTAGTTTTAGGAGCATAAATTCCTATCAATAGTACCTTGCTCTGTAGTAATCCCACCTCTAGTATTAATATTCTTCCCTCTTCATCTGAAAATAGTTGTTTTGGTGAGAGATGTTCCTTTATATACATTGCTACTCCTCTCTTTCTCTCCTCTGAAGCCACTACAAACAATTTCCCTGCTTTTGGGCATTTCAGTAAATTGACTTGCGACAGTTTAATATGGGTTTTTTGCAAACATGTTATATCCACTTTGGCTTTAACAATTTTTGATAAAATACATCTTCTCTTTGTCGGAACATTGAGGCCATTGCCATTCACTGTCAATAGTCTCATTCCTTGATCCATTTTTATCTATTAATCCCTTTAGTTTTTACTGCTAAGCAGGTCTCCATTCTGTATTCTTCTAATCCTCCTTCCTCCCCTTTCTTCCCATCTCATTTCCCCTTTCCATAATATGCTTGTGCTCCTCTCTCATTTCTCCACTCATCCTTCTGATCTCTCTGGTTCTCTTTTACTGCTTCTTTGTCTCTTTCACATTCGGTGGGTCCAAAAAAGTTTTCACAAAAGTCCTGTGCATCTTGTATATTCTCAATTTTGATTTTCCAAACTTGCCATGTCACCAAAAGCCCTTCTGGTAGCAACCATTGATATGGTGCATTATGTTTCCTCATTTGCGAGGTTATAAATTGGTAGTTCTGTCTCTGCTCCCGCACCCTTCTAGGAATCTATTTTAAGATTGTAATCTGGCGCCCTTTATATGTAACATTCTGATCCCTAGCCTTATGGAGAGTTTCATCTCTGAGCGCCTTTTTAGTTAGCCTCACATGTATTTCTCTGGGCAAGTTGTGACGTCTCGCATAATTAGTATAGATGTGGTAGGCTTCATCTGTATCCCCATAGACTTCTTCTTTTCTTTTCCCCACTACTTCCGCAATCACTTCTCACTGATATTGTTTAATCTGCTTAGGTTTACACAATCAATTCCACTTTTCTTCTTATTTAACGCTCTTACTCTATTCAATCTCAATTCTGTATAATTATAACCATAAACTAATTCAAATTTATCCTATCTATCTACAATTAAATAAAGTCTATGTGTGTGTGTGTGTGTGTATATATATATATATATATATATATGTTACAATACACCAAATTATGCTAAATAGTAAATCAAAATAAGTAATTATATAATCAATCAATTAGTCAGCAATCATTATATACAATTAATAAATATTAAAGATATTAAAAGAAAATATATAAGCTATCAATTAGATGTTCAGAAGAATATTAATCTCCAATATTAATTCAATTTATCACAATAGGTAAGTTATATAGGAAAGGACTCACTGTCAAAAATCCTGGGGAGGAAGGGGAATCAGGAGAAGATTTACCCCCTAGTCATCACCCACTTTATACAGTTAATATTTTGAAATATATTGTTCTTTCATCAGCTGAGGTTCAGTTGTTATCACTGCTAAGGGATTTCAATAAGTTCCAATAAGCTCCAACATGTAATTCAATTAAATCGTACTTCCGTTTCCCTCCAGTTCCACAGCAGTGAGAAAGCCAAAAAGCTAGTAAGTAAAAACTTCCTTCACTTGTAATCTTGGCTGCCACTATTCTCTCAAGTCGCTGCACAAGTCCCTTCGATGTTAAATTCAATCTCCTTCTTCTTTTTTTGTCTCGTTCCATCTCGTCTCTTCGTGCCGGTCAAAAACGCAGCATCATTGGCTTTGGGGCCGGTATTTCATGGCCCTCTTCCTGTCCTCCGGGTCCTTGGAGCTTGTGCTTTGTTGCGGCGAGGGGCCGCACTCCCCTCCTCACCTCCGAAGAAAGCCCCTCTGCTCCCTGGTTGGGGTTCTTCTTGTTTTCAGAGCTCAGCCCAACAAATCAATATGGTAACTAAGAAGGTTTTAGCCTAGGTCTTAGCATTTTTAAAACCTTGTAGTCAAAAGTACTGAGTTCTGGCCAAATTGTTCCCCTTGGCTCATTTTTGAGCAAAGACCACTCTTTGATTAATCTATGTGGCCATTTCTTTTTCATCCCTGCTTTGATGAGTAAATGTTTTTGATCCCAGGTTTTTAGCAGTCTCCCTAAAAAAGACATCAGCAGGACCTTGGAAACAGAGCTTCCCATATTTTCAGGCAAGACTCTGATCTTTATTCCAGTTAGCTGTAGTGACTTTTCTTCCTTTACACTTCTATGTCTGCAGAGAGATTCTCTCCTGGAGTCCTCTGTCTCAGGTAAGGCAGTCTTTCAGCCTTTGCCCGGTAAGGCGGTCTTTCAGCCTTAACCAAGCAAGGAGACTTTTAAAGCCACACTAGCCCATGCAAGGTGACTTTTAAGCCACCCTGGCCCTGAGCCCCAGTTTCAGACCACAAGGAGGTTTGGGGGGACTCTGACTTCCTTTTCGCAGAGTATGAGAGTCCCTCCTAGAAGAGTGGTATTTTGCTTAGAGACTTCAGTCATTTGTCTGAGTACAAATCCCCACTTACATCTTGCTTTCCTTTTGCAAGATTTTTCCTTCTCCTGATAGACAGTCCAAAAATCTGGCCAAACCCCCTTGCTTTCCATAATTTTCCAGTCACGGTCCAGTGGGACTTGCAGCAAATCTAGGAAAGCTAGGAAAGGCACAGAAGAGGTGGGATCCAGATGAGATAGATGAGGCTCATCCCTTTCATACTCTCACATGCGTCCTACATTCACTGTCCTCAAACTGTCCCAGTGATTTCAAATTTGATGGTACTCACCTCTTTTCCGATCAGCTGTTGAGCACAAGACTCAAAATCTCCCTTTACTACCCTTATGCCACCCGAGCAGGGTCCAGGAGGTTACTCACAGATGAAAGAGGTCTGTTTCCAGCAGGGTGATAATTCTCCAGGCCCAGTATGGTGGCTGGGTTAGCTGCGAGTTCCTTTGTGGTCACCAAATTGTGGGAAAAGAAGCCCTCCAGTTCATTTTATCCAGCCGGGACAATGCAATTAGCGCTGATGAAGGAAATAAAAATCTGAGAAGCGAGATGGGTTTTGGGTCATCTGGCAAATTGGTATGATGAGTACAAGGATTTTTATACAGTTTTTTTACAACATTTGTAATTTTGAGTGCTTTTATTATTTGATTAGTTTATTTGTTTTGCAAAAGTTTGTAATGGGTCTAAAGTATCAATTCCCTGGATTTTAATCCTATCAACTAATTTAATCCTCTTGAGTCAGACTATTGCTTCTCACTGTCAGATTTCAGTAGGAAAAGAAAACACCACAAAACTCAGTCCTGGTTTGTAGTGTTTTATCCCCATCGCTCCAACACGAACTGACCATCGAGTGAAATAATATAGCAAAATGAAGTCAGGACTAGCTGCCCAGTGCTCCCCATCACTATTTAAGTGTTCCCACAATCCCACCCCCAGTTACATGCACACCCCACCCTGCTCAGCTGAATGTGCACCAGAAACCGACAAGATGCTGAAGCCGGCAAGACGCTGAAGCCCACCCACTGCACGGGTGCCCGATCTGACTCTCAGCTGTTCCCAGCTTCTGACTCTCTCTCTCTCTCTCTCTCTTTGACAAGTTTTATTGGGCTCCCCCCCAATACACCCCCATATTTTTTGAAACAGAATATTGATCATATCATATCGTATATAATTCATCATATCCAAATATATTTTACTTAGTTACAGTTTCTGCCAAAGTGTTATTTTTCCATATTTGTCAATCAAATCTTAATTTTTCTACTCTTATTTTTATAAACAGTATCTTCTTTCATCCTCAAATTCTATTTTTTCTATTCTTAATCATATACATGCTCCTTAATTTTATTTTTTATTAATTCATTCTTTATCTTAATATATTTAAATGTGTTCAGGGATGCCTTTCTTCCAGTTCATCTTTTTTGTTTTACAGCAATCTTTCTTCTCTTTCTTTCTCTTCCTCTCCCTCCCTTCTTTTGTCCTTCCTACCTGCTTCTTCCCTCCTCTGCTATTCCTTCTCTACTTCCCCTTCCTTTCTCCCCCTCCTCCTTTCCTCCCCGTAGCTAACCTTCTCTCCTACTTTTATTCCCCTTTCCTTTCTTTCTCTCCTCTTCCCTTTCTTCTGTTCCTCTCTCTCCTTCTCCCTTCCTTCAATCTCCCTACTCCTTCTTTCTCTATTGCTGTATTCATTTTCAATTCAGTGCTTTTTTTTCCCTATGGTGTCCAGACATCTCCATTTTTCTCTCCCTTTATTGCATATATTCCTCAAAATTCCCATCATGTTTTAAAATTGTTAACATTATGTTTCAACTTGTTTCATTTTTATCTTAAAATCTTTCAACTTAATTAACTTTCCACCTCTTATTTCCATTGCAATAGTTATTTTTCTCTTATCCTAATATTTCAATTATTTCCTGATATTTTTACATATAAACCATTTCTATATCTACTGGTCTACTTGCAACAATTTCTTACATCATTTATTTAACATTTCAATTTCTTACTTCAATTTCCTTTGTTTTTTCAATCTTTAGCACACACTTCTTTACTATCATTTCAATTTTATGTCTTAATTTCAATTAAATATTCCCTTTTATTGTAATCTATATATTTATTCCAACTTGTTTCTTACATACAACTTCTACTACTAATGCCATTCCCTTAAGTCAACATATCACTGCTTTAATTCCTTTCTACTACATTTTTTTCTTTCCCCTTTTAACCATTTTCTTTTATGCTCTCCTGAATTCCACTTCTTGATATTTTCTCCCCTTTCTCCCATTCACTTATTTCTTTCTTCCTCTTTTTCTTTTTGTATTTATTATATTCTCCTTCTTGCATCTTTTCTCTAATTTTTAACTTTATTACACTTTTAGTTCTCCCCCTTATTCTTTTCTCATTTCCTTCTCTTTTCTTCTTTTTTGAGAGATATTTCCCGCTTTCTATTTTTATTTTATCACTGTTAATCTCAGTGTCATCATCTATATTTTTCCTTCTATTATTTTCTTTCCAACATTATATTTTTGCTTCTCATTTATCTTTTTTCTTTCTTTCTGTATTCTATCTAATCTTCTGCTTCTTTGTTTCCCTTAAACGCTTCTCGCACTTTTTGCAACATCTCCCTCAACTCCTCGTACTCATGTTCCCAATTTTCCATATTTACAATTTAAGAAGAAATAACTTTTAAATTTATTTTTATTTTATTTTATTTTATTCTTTTTTCTTTTTTTCTTTTTTAAGTGTTAAGACATACAAGAACGAAAAGAAAAGATAAACAATAACAAAAAAACGTAGACAGTAAAAATACAAACATTCCCTCCACCCACACCACTCACACTACATATACATATCTTTTCTCTGTCATCTACAGATTGTGCCTTAGACTTAATACATTTTGCATGGTCTCTTATCCTAAATTCCTGTTTCTAAATATTGATATTGTAATATGTTTTAATTCTATGTCTCTTAAAACCTTCCAACCCCTGTTTGTCTTGTTTTAATTTATTACTGTTTTGCTTTCTGGCCATTGGTACCATTTGTGCCATATTAGGTAGTATTCGTTTTCTTCTTTATCTTGCAGTTCCAAGGTTAATTTGTCCATTTTGGCACATTCACATATTTTGGAGATGATTTTGTCTTTGCTCAGAATTAGGTCAGTTTTCCAATTTTGGGCATATAGAATTCGCGCTGCAGTCAGAATATGTGTGATAAGGTACTTTATTTCCTTACTGTTTGGTGGTGTCATCATACCGAATAGAAAGAACTCTGGTTTATTTGGTATCTGCAAATTTGTTATTTCTTCTATTATACTTTTGATTTCTGACCAGTAGGATTGTGCTTTACTGCACTTCCACCACATAAAAAAATATGATCCTTTTTTATTCTTGCATTTCCAGCACAGTGCGGATGCTTTTGGATATATTTTGGCTAGGCAGGCCGGTGGTAAATGCCATCTAGAACATTTTTATTAGATTTTCTTTATAGGATGTGGCTCTCGTCATTCTAATGTTTTGTTTCCATAATTTCTCCCATTCTATAAATTGTATATTGTGTCCTATATCTCTGGCCCATATTATCATGTTGTGTTTAACTGTTTCTTCTAGGAGGGTATCTCTCAGCAGAAAGTTGTATAGTTTAGTTATTAGTTTTTGATCAGTCCCTAAAAGAATTTTGTCCAAATCGTTCGAGTCAATGGCTATTCCATATTGTAGTTTGTCTTTATTATATCTTGATTGGATTTGAGTATAGTGCCACCAATCCATGTTTTTGTTAGTCTCCTGGAGTTGTTGTCTTGGAAGAAGTTCACCCTCATCATTTAATAGATCTTGATATTTCATCATTTTGCCTATTTCTAAAGTATTCGGAAATATTAACGCTTCCATTGGGGACCACCATCTCGGTATTGTTGTATAGTATCTTTTTCTTATTCCCAGCCAAATTTTATACAGTGAAGCCCTAATTATATGTCTTTGAAAATATGTGTGTTTTTTGTCAGGTCCGTCCCAAAGGAAAGCATGCCATCCTCTTATAAGGTCAAATCCTTCTAGGTATAGCATTCTCTTATTTTCCAATTTTATCCAGTCTTTAATCCAAATAATACCGGCCGCTTTGTAATACAACTCTTAGTTTGGTAATGCCAGGCCTCCCTTGTCTCTTGTATCCTGTAGTGTTTTAATTTTGATTCTAGGTCTTTTCCCTTGCCATATGCATGTTGTTACTGTTTTGTTAAGATTTTTGAAGAAATCTTTCCCTGGGTGTATTGGTATGACCTGATATAAAAATAGTAATCTCAGTAGGATGTTCATTTTTATTGAGTTGATTCTGCCAATCAGTGAAAGTTGAATTTTGGTCCATTTCTCCAAGTCTTTTTTAATTTGTTTTAGTAGTTTGGTATAATTATCTTCTTTAATTGTTGTGGCTTTCGCTGTCAGCCAGATGCCTAAATATCTTATTTTCCTTACAATTTGAAGTCCAATTTTTTCTTCTAATTCTACTTTCTGTATCTGGGTCATATTTTTAGTCAGTACTTTGGTTTTTTGATTATTTATTTTAAGGCCCGCAACTTCCCCGTATTCTTCTATTTTCGATATCAACTTTGGTCCTGATTGTCTCGGGTTTTCCAGATTAAATATCACATCATCTGCGAAGGCCAATAATTTATATTCCTCTCCTCTCATTTTCAGTCCTTTAATGTTCTCATCTTTCCTTATCTCATTTAAGAGAGTTTCCAGCACTACTATAAATAATAATGGTGACATAGGGCATCCTTGTCTTACCCCTTTCTGAATATCGAGGGTTTGCGTCAAATCACCGTTTATCGCTATTTTTGCTGTCTGGTAGGTGTAAATTTTTTGTATCAATCTGTGGAATTTCTGCCCACAATTCATTAACTCCAATTGTTTTATCAAAAAGTTCCAATTTACGTTGTCGAATGCTTTCTGAGCGTCGAGGGAGATTATTGCCATTTCAGTTTCTATCCTTTGATCGTAGTATTCCAGTATACTGATAATTGATCTGAGATTGTTTCTGATTTGTCTTGTGGGTATAAAGCCGTTCTGATCAGAATGTATATATTTATGTATTATTGTTTTCATTCTCTGTGCCAGTATTGCCATAAATAATTTATAATCTGCATTGAGTAGTGATATCGGTCTATAATTGCTGATTTGTGTCGGTTCTGTATCTTCTTTGTGTATTAATGTTATGATTGATTCAGTCCAGGATTTTGGAATTTCTGCTTTAGATAATGCTTCATTAAAAACTTGTAATAGTATTGGATCGATGGTTTGCTGGCAATGCTTGTAAAATTCAGCTGGGATTCCGTCCGGACCTGGTGTCTTATTATTTTTTTGTTTTTTGCGGGCTTCCACTAATTCAAACATCGTTATGGGTCAATTCAATCTTTCTCTATGCTCTTCTTCAATTGGAGTGATTTTAGATTTATGCAAATATGATTCAATTTGTTCCTTCGAGACATTCTCCTTTCGATAAAGTGTTTTATAAAATTCTGTCACCATATTCTTCTTCTCTAGATGTGTATAATGGGGAATTCCTGAGTCATCTTGAAGTTGGTGTACGATCCTTTTTTCTGTCTGTTTTTTTAATTTATACGCTAACCAGCGTCCCGTCTTATTTGCGTGTTCAAAGTTAATTTGTTTCGCCATTCTTATTTTATGTGCTATTTCAGTTTTTGTAGTTAAATTTAGTTTGTGTTTGGCCAGATTGAGTTTTTGTTGTACTGTCTTGTTATTGGGTTGCTGCTGCAATTTGGTTTCTTCTGCTTTTATCTCATCCAGTAATTCGTTCCTAATTCTTTGTTTCTGTTTTTTCCTTTTAGCTGTGTATGCGATCGTTAAGCCCCTAATATATGCTTTCGTTGCGTCCCATAAATTTTGTATCATTGTTTGGTCATTAGAATTGATTTGTAAAAATAGTTTCATTTCATTTTCTATCATCTGTTGATAATCTTTTCCCTTTATTGTAGTTGTATTCATCTTCCATCTTTTCTGTTTCCGCAAACCTTTCCCAAACTAATTCGATAGGATTATGGTCAGCCCATGTACTGGGAGTAATTTCTATTTCATTTGTGTCTGTACTGAGTTGTGGTGTCATCCAGGCCATGTCTAGCCTGGACCATGATTGATGTGGGCCTGAGAAGTATGTATATTGTTT
>WNWU01013629.1:6787608-6810867 GCA_012654045.1 Ptyas mucosa | reverse complement strand
TCCTTCCCAGGAGATTAATACACCTTCTGGTATCAGCCATCTAAATTTTATCTTTAATTTGTTTAGTTGTTTCGTTAAAAAACTGTAATCTTTCCTTCTATCTCTGGCCCTTCTTGGTACTTGTTTTAACGTAAGTACTTCCCTCCCTTTATATAAGACTACCTCTTCCCTCATTCTTCTATATATTTCTTCTTTTAGTGTTGTTTTCGTAAATCTGATGTGAATTTCCTTGGGGAGTTTATTTCTTCTAGTATATTTGGTGTAGGCTCTATAGATTTCGTCAGTTCCATTTCTGATCTCATCTTTGTTTATACCTGTTGTCTTTGCCAAGAATTCTATCGTGATTTCTCCTAGGTCTTCATCTTTTTGTTCTTCAATGTTTTGAAATCTTAAAAAAAAAGAGGCCTTCTCCATCTCCAGATATATCAGTGCGTCTTCTGTATCCCGGGTCTTTGTGACTTGTTGGTCCTCCGTCCTCTCCAGTCTTCTTACTGTGGCTTCTGTCTTTTCTTCCACCCTATGTATTCGTTGTTCGTTTTCTGTGATATTTTGTTGAATTTTAACTATTTTCTCATTTATGGTTTTAATATCATCTTTAATCTCCCCTACGTCCAGTCGCATCTGTTCTTGATTTCTTCTAGATTCCTCATGATTTAGGGTCATCTTCTCTTCCATTCTTTTCTGGCCCTCCTGTATCATTGCCAATGCAGCCTGTATGTTTTGCATCCCAATGATAGTATTTGTCTTTTCCTTATCACTCATTTCTCCTGTTTTTTGATGTACTGGTGAAGCCACCAATAGTGTTTGTGTTGCAGGTATCCTTTTGGTTGTTTTAGTAGTGGTGGATGTACTAGATGTTGCCATATGTAATCTATGTATTTCTGCCCACAATTTGATACAGTTTTGACAGGTTACTATTTTAAATGTTATATTAATTATTAGTAACTCAATAATACATAAATAGCAAGAAAGAAAGTAATGGGGGGGTGAAGAGGGAGGAAACAACGGAATATAAACACATTTTAGCAATTCATCTATTTCCTTCTTCTACAATTAATTAGAGAATACAATATTATCCGCTAACAATTTATATTAATTCTAAAATCAATCAGTCTATTTCAATTATTTAATATAACTATAGAGAAATAATCAATCATTTCAATAAGTCTATCAGGTCCTTCTATTATAATGTTAAACAACAGAATTAATCAGTTTTCTTCGCTTATATTACTTATAAGAAATATACTTTCCTTTATCAAACCACTACAAAAATAATTATATTTACTATATATCTTCCCTTTAGAGTCTCTCGCTCACCCTCTTCTTTCCAATAGGTCCGTTTTTAAATGGTTCAGTATTTAGTAATTAATAGTCTAATAATTATTAGTCAAATCGCATAAAATCCAAGTAGTTAAAGTTTTTATATATCCAATGAACTGTAAAGTTCGCCTTCGGGACAATTATAGTTATTGTATTTCGTAGCTCGTCACTCCAGACCACACTCTCCTTCAGCCGCTTCCACTTTCACAATCAGGTCCGCTCAACCGAGTCCAAATCAATAATATCCAATAAATTCACCCCCAAGAACTTTCACTTATCTCCGACAATCCTCCACTCGCGTCGTATCATAAAGAAAATGCAATTAATTCCACACTCTCCTGGTATACTGCTATCCACTCCTTTCAGATTTTCAGCAATCGATCCGATCAAAGACAACCAGCTCTCTACGCTTTCGCAGTGACAGTTGTAAGTTTCCAGCCAGCTTCCCTCCTCCGATCTTTCGTACACCACCCTCCTCCATCCGCTTTCCCTCTCACTTTCCTTTCAGTCCCTTTTGCCCATTCAACTCCTTATTTTCTTTGTTCCACTTCCTCCTCACAATCCAGTCCCTGGCCCAAAGAGTCAGGGAAATCAAAGCTCCGTTCTTTGTAACTCCAATTACCAAGCATATAATCGCCAGTTTATTGGGCTCTCTCCGTGCACATCAGCTGTCTGTAATTTATGCGCTGTCACTGCTGTATTCAAAATGGCTCCGTTCCACTCCATCTTCTTGTCGCCGCTTCTCCCCTCTTTTCTCCGGAATTTCTATCACCAGCGTCTACTCCTTACTGTCTGCCAATCTTTGGGTTTCTCTCAATTTTAGTCCTCTGTACATGACTTATTTTCTTTTTTCCGATTCTCGCTTCCCACTCACGCAGTTATCAGCACTTCGAGCCAGCCTCAAGAGGTTGGTTTTTCCACGCACCGGATTAAGGTATTTGTCTTGTACCTTCGGGGGAGTTGTGCTCTCCTCCGAGGTCCTGAGACGTTCCCCTTTAAACTGATGATCCCTCCGAGATCATCAATGCCTGTTTTGGCTCTGGATGCGGGCTTGATAGGTACTCAGAAATGGAGCCCCGTTCCTTTCATCCCTATCGTGCTGAAGTCGCCACCAGAAGTCATTAAATTTATTTTTATTTTCACTTACATATAGTTCAAATTCAAGTCTATTTAATGTCTTTTTTGTTTTCTTTCTTCTTTCCAAATAGTATCCAATACAAATAGTCCTTTAAGTCTCCCCAGTTCAAGGTTTTATTCTTTCAACTTCTTTTTGTAATCTTACTGCAGCTGTTTAAACAAATACTCCCCATACGGCTTCTCACATTAAGTGCAACCAGCAGATGACTCTCCCCAATCCACAAATCCCCAGGCAAAAGTATCAATTGTAAATCCACAAAAGTAGTGCTTCCTGTTTTTCAATTAGTTCCTTTTGTTGTTAAATAAATGCTTTCTCTCAATTTCCTTTTCTTTATATTTATTCTTAATTTCTTCCAAGTCCAATTTAAATCCAGGTGGTTAGTTCTCCTTTTAGGGCTTTCGTTTTTAAAGTTCCTCTTTATTTTTTTTCCCTTCGCTTTAAATTCCCAGATGCCAATTAGCCACTTATTTCAGGTTGGGATCTCTTTTAAAGTTTAAATTTTTTTTCCTTCTTACCGATGAGTTGGCCAATCACTCATTTGGTAACAATACTCAGTTTCATCACCGCTCCTCGTTCTTTTTCCCTTATCTTGCATGTGGCTGCCTGGCTTTTGACAGCTCCTAATAACTGTCTTCTCTTGCTGCTAGGTGGGAGGCTGGTGCAGACACTTCAGGGAATTTGCAACTTCCCTGTTCATGCCTGCCTGTGCTTCCTTTCTTCACTGTCCCTACAGGACAGCTATGATCCTTGAGGTTCCCCTAAAGCAGTTGAGATATCAGCATTTTCCAGGAACCCCGGAATTTGCTGTACCACTGCTGGCGCTGGCCACACCCCTCTCCCCTGGCTTCTGACTCTCAGCTGATGCCACCCAAAATCTGTGGAAGCAGCAGCAGTGGCCGGGCCCAGCCAGAAACTATTGGGCATTTTCTATGGAGCTGAGGCCAGCAGGTATAGGGCGTGGTGGGCATAGCTCGGCGTAGCTGGACTTGGTAGACCAGCATACATTTGGGCCAATCTCTCAGGTAAGCCTCCAGGCCACAAAAGTCTAAATGTACTCTGCTACTGGCTACTTGCCCTGCCATAGGGAGTGGAAGCAGATCTGTGCATGCCAGGCTGCTGTGAGGTCCTCACAAGGTCTACATGAAAGAATGCAAGTCTTACAGCTTTGGTTCACCTCATCAGGGTGGGGTTTAGAACCTTCAGGCTCCAACTCTTGGCCACACCTCCTTTGCCTCCAGCCTCCCATCTCAGCCCATTTAGAACCAGCTTCCCTCCTCTGCTGGCCCTCTCCACAGCCATTCTCCTTGGCAAACAGGTCTCTGCCCATCCAACACCACAACCTTTGGCCTGGCCCATTCACTGAGACACTGTTTGTCCTGGCCCTTTGGCCACACGGGACAATTAGCCATCAGCCAATTGGGTGACAGACAGAAGTGATAATGTTGCGGGGGCAGAATGTGATGGCAGGGGTTGTGGGGTTATGGTAGGGGATGCATCAGGAGAATGGAGATGACGTAGCATCTGGGTTTGGGAGGCCCCAACTACCCATTTGGTGTATGTCAGGCAGGATCAGATGTGGGGTAGAGGAGGACAGACAGCTCAACTGCCCCATTTGGTGTCAGGAAAGCAGGATCGGGGGGGGAGCAGACCAATTGGTGTGTGGCAGGCAGGATCAAGTGTGAAGTAGGGGAGGAGCAGCTGTCCAACTGCCTATTTGGTGTTTGGCAGGCAGGATCAAGTGTAGAGTGTGGGAGACTGCATCCCAACAGCCCATTTGGTGTGTGGCAGGCAGGATCAGGTGTAGAGCAGCAGAACGGAGTCCATGCAGGAGCAGAGGCAATGGAAGGGAGGGGAGGGGAGGGGAGGGGAAAAAAGGAAGCTGCTGCTCCACAGGTTTTTTTTAAGTTGTCAGGTTCTGTCTAGAGAGCAGGTAGGTAGTGGGGGCTTCACATTTTGACCCTCCACAACATTTCCTCTGTGCCATCCCAGCCTGACAGCTGAGGCTTTCCTTGGACCTCCAACAGCCAGACCCTCCCGTGCCGGCCCCAGGGCACTGCCCTGCAGGGCTGAAGCCCACTTGGGCCCTGGCTTGGGGCCTTCACACAACATAGGGGGCCCATCCCTGAAAGCCTGTTTCAATGACAACCTCAACTGTGTGGCTCTGTTCCTTAGCCAGGCCATTAGCCATATGGACTTCTATGCATGGCTGTACCCATCCCAATGGGCGATGGTGGTTGCACTGACAGCTATTTTGGAGGGTGAGGCTGTGTTGTGGGTGGCTGACCTCCACACTGAACATGTCAGGGAGATGGCGGATATAGGCCTCTTCCTGGAGGCATTGAGGGCCTGCTTTGAGTACAGCTCCTGTACACAACAAGCAGAGAGGGAGCTGATGTCCGTGAAACAATGCAGCCGGCCAGCCAAGGAGTAAGTCTGTGAATTCTGTTGGTTTGCTGGTAGGCTGAGGGCCTGGCCAGAATGCCTCCTGGTTCACCAGTTCTGAGCAGGGCTGGACAATGAAATCTGCCAGGCATATGTGTACATGTCTTCTGCCTCGACTTCAAGACTGGTTCCGAGCTGCTGTCGAACTGGACACTGGGGGAATACTGTCTACAGGGGGAGGTGGGGACAGGGTCTTGAAAAGCCACTGATAGACCACTGGCAACAAGCAGAGCCTGACCCAACGCCGCTCTGCCAAGCTCCATGGTCCAGCCTAGCCAGCCATCTCTGTCCTGTTTCCGGTGCAACATTCCAGGACACTGGGCAGCAGAGTATACAATGCTGGGGCCACAGCATCCATCAAACCCACCATCACCAGCTGGTTTCCCAGGAAAGACCACAGGTCGAGCCCGTCAGACCCCCAAACGATCCAGGGGAGCTGTTCAGATGACACCGGTGAGCAACCAACCAATGAGCCCACAGGAAGGAGGTTCTCCTGTGATGGCGAGGGTGCCACTGGTGTCCTATGATAGCAAGGATGACGGAGCAAAGGACCCAATGGTAAGCGACACCATTCAGCCATTTGTCTTCCTGATCATGATTAGAGGCCTCAAATAGGTGAGGGGCCCCAATATGATGCATTGATTGACTCTGGTTGTACCCGGTGCCTCATCAACAAGAAGCTGGTTAGCGAGCTAGGCATAAGGGTACGAAGGATGGCCAAGCTCATTAGGTCTGAGCAAGTGGATGGCTCAGTACTTGGGGGGCACCAGCTACCCATATCATGGAGCCAGTGAAACTTGAGATGGGGGAGCATTGGGAGCTCATCAGGTACATGGTGGTAGCAACAATGAACAAATCCCTAATTCTTGGGCTAGCATGGCTGGACAAATGTGGACCCACAATATGGTGGGAGGGGGGTTTCCAGAAACTAAGGATAGTGAATGGCCCCAGTCTACCACCGCATGAACAGGGTGTAGTCGGGATGGTTGCTGGGCCATTTGGGAGAAAGAAACCTTTGCAGTGTGGTGGGTGCTACTCACATGCTGACATTTATTGGAAGGAGTCCAACAGGTGTTCGAGGTATGAACGGACCACAAAAATCTCGAGGCCCTACAAACACCACAGCGACTTTCGCCAAAGCAGGTCCAGTGGGCGCAGTATTTTAAACGATTTCATTTCACCCTTAAATATGTCCCTGCCGGGAGGAACTTCCTGGCTGACACCCTGTCACACATGCCCCAGTACCACAGCCACTGGGAGGACGTGATGCAGGCTATCATCCCACTGTGCCAACAGGCGGTTCAGGTGGCCGGTACAATCACTGATGATAGCCTCACAGTGGAACTGCGAACAGTGATACTGGATGACCTGTGAATGTTGGAAAACCAGGCGCTATGCACTCATCGGGGCAGAGTTGCTTGGAAGGGGAAGAAACTATATGTACCGGCTACTCTTTGACTCACAGTACTGTGGCAGTGCCACAATGTGAAACAGGCTGTCCACTTTGGCTTCCTTAAAATGCTACACCTGGCCAAATGACAATTTTGGTGGGCTCATATGTGAGCAGAAATCAAGGAATACGTTCAGACCTGTCTGATCTGTGCAGTAACAAAAATGAGACCCAGAAGACCGCTGGAGCTATTACAGACGGTAGCTGATCCCACCCCCCCAAATGGGAGGAGATCACCATGGATTTCTTTGTGTACCTGCCTCAAAGCAATGGGCACACAGTCATATGGACAGTCATTGATTTATTTTCAAAGCAGGCCCATTTTACACCATGCAGGGGTATGCTGTCAGCACGGAAATTTGCTAAATCATTCATTGAGCATATCTACCATCTCCATGGAGTGCCCCGACGTATCATCTCAGATAGAGGGGTTCAATTCACCACCCAGTTTTGGTGTGACTTCATCTGGCTAATCGGCTCTACCCTGGGCCTGAGCTGTGTTCCACCCAAGTACCAACAGGCCCAACGAAAGGGCCAATACCATGATTGAACACTATCTGAGATGCTAGGTCGCATACCAGCAGAAAGATTGGGCAAGCCTCCTTCCCTTTGCGGAGGTGGCATATAACAATACAGTCCATGGGAGCACCGGGTTAAATCCCTTCCAGGTGGTACAAACCCACAAGCCAACAAGAAATGGGTAACACCTGTCCAAGGGAAGGGATACCCCACCACTGAAGCATCCTGGGTACCAGAATGGGATGTAAACGCTGACCAGCCGCTGCAACAGTTCCACTGACATGGCTAATATGGTTTCCAAAGCTAACAATAGCATCCGGACAAACCGGGTTTTTTGTTGTTGTTGTTGTTGTTTTTTTTTTAAATTAAATTTGTATACTGCCCTTCTCCCGAAGGACTCAGGGTGGTGAACAGCCACGAATAAAAAACACATACATACAGAAATTTAAAATAGAATAAAACGAATTAAATCAATTTGGCTGAGACAAATTTAAAATACCCAATAATTTAAAAAACCAATTTAAAAATTTACATTTAATGGGGAAAAGATTTAGGCCAGGCCTGCTTGATGAAATAGAAAAATCTTAAGTGCGCAGCGGAAGGTGCGCAGATCCGGGATTGTCCGTATCTCTGGGGAGCGCTCGTTCCAGATCGTAGGTGCCCCCTCAGAGAAGGCTCTCCCCCTGGGGGCCGCCAGTTGACATTGTTTGGCTGACAGCACCCAGAGGAGCCCCTCTCTATGGGAGCGTACTGGCCGGTGGGAGGCTATTGGTGGTAGCAGGTGGTCCCGTAAATAACCAGGCCCTAAGCCATGGGGCGCTCTAAAGGTGATAACCAAAACCTTGAAGCGCACCCGGAAGACCACCGGGAGCCAGTGCAGCTCGCGCAGGAGAGGTGTTACATGGGAACACCACGTCGTTCCCATAACCACCCGCGCGGCCGCACTCTGCACCAGTTGGAGCCTCCGAGTGCTCCTCAAGGGGAGCCCCATGTAGAGAGCACTACAGTAGTCCAGACGAGAGGTGACGAGGGCATGAGTGACTGTGCGTAAAGAGTCCCGATCTAGAAAGGGGCACAATTGGCGAATCAGGCGAACCTGATGAAAAATCCTCCCAGTCACGGCCGTCAGGTGCTCTTCTAAAGACAGCCATGAATCCAGGAGGACGCCCAAGTTGTGTGCCCTCTCCACAGGGGCCAATGATTCGCTCCCAATAGTCAGCGATGGCAACAGCTGACTATATCGGGACATCGGAAACCACAGCCACTCGGTCTTGGATGGGTTGAGTCTGAGCCTGTTCCTCCCCATCCAGATCCGCACGGCCTCCAGGCACCGGGACATCACTTCAAGGGTATCGTTGGGGTGGTCTGGGGTGGAGATGTACAGCTGGGTGTCATCAGCGTACTGATGATATCTCACCCCAAAACGACAGATGATCTCGCCCAGCGGCTTCACATAAATGTTGAACAGGAGGGGTGAGAGGACCGACCCCTGTGGCACCCCACATGAGGGGCCTCGGGGTCGACTTCTGCCCCCCTGTCAACACTGACTGCGACCGGTCAGAGAGAAAGGAGGAGAACCACTGCAGCACAGTGCCTTCCACCCCCAACTCTTCCAACCGGTGCAGCATGATACCATGGTCGATGGTATCAAAAGCCGCTGAGAGATCTAACAGGACCAGGACAGAGGAGCACCCCCTGTCCCGAGCCCTCCAGAGATCATCAACCAACACGACCAATGCTGTTTCCGTGCTGTACCCAGGCCTGAAGCCTGACTGGAACTGATCCAGATACATCATTTCATCCAGGTGCTAGGGAAGCTGTTGCGCAACCACACTCTCAACAACCTTCGCCAAAAAGCGAAGGTTGGAGACCGGATGATAATTTACCAACATTGCCGGGTCCAGGGAGGGCTTCTTGAGGAGAGGCCTCACCACCGCCTCTTTCAAGGTGGCAGGAAAGTCACCCTCACCCAACAAAGCATTTATAATCCCCTGGAGCCAGCCTCGTGTCACCTCCCGGGAAGCCAGGAAGGACACGGGTCCAACCAACAGGTGGTTGCGTTCAGTCTGCCCAGAATCCTGTCCACATCCTCAGGGGTCACAGGATCAAACTCATCCCAGATAACATTCACAAGACCTGCCCCGGTCCCTCCCCCTGGGACTACCCAGTCAGAGTCCAGATCGTCCTGAATCTGAGCGATCTTGTCATGCAGATACTGAACAAAGTCCTCGGCTCTACCCTCCAAGGGGTCCTCCTGCGCTTCCTGATGGAGCAGGGAGTGGGTCGCCCTGAAGAGGGCGGCTGGGCGATTATCTGATGAATCAATAAGAGCAGCAAAATAACTGCATTTCGCTGCTTTTATCGCCACTAAGTAATTCCTAATGTGGGATCTTACTAGTGTCCGGTCCGATTCAGAAAGACTGGCCCTCCAACTACTCTCTAGGTGTCTTTTCTGGTGCTTCAACTCCCTCAGCTCCTCGGAAAACCAATGGGTCAATTGAGATCGGCGCCGGGTCGGAGGCCGCAAAGGCACAACCCGATCGAGAGCTCCAGTGGCCATCCTATCCCAGGCAACCACTAGGTCCCCAGTCAAGGCATGTGCCAAAGCCTCAGGAAATGGCCCAAGCTCCATCTGGAACCTATCAGGTTCCATCAGGCACCTGGGGCGGAACCATCTTACCAGCTCCACCTCCCTGCGACGGGGTGCAGCGGTTCGAAGGTCAAGACGAAGGAGAGAGTGATCTGACCATGACAAAGGTTCAGTAACTATATCCCCTATCTCAAGATCACTCAACCACTGTCCAGAGACAAAAATCAGATCCAGCGTGTTTCCCCTGTGTGGGTAGGGCCATGAATTAACTGGTTCAGGTTCATAGCTGTCATGGAAGCCATGAACTCCCGAGCCACCTCAGACGTCTCACCCACGGACGGCAGGTTGAAATCCCCCATGACCATAAGCCTAGGGATATCAACTGCCACCGCGGCAATGACGTTGAGTAGCTCGGGCAGGGCTGTTGCCACGTGGCAGGGAGCCAGGTACGTGATCAGTAAACCCATCTGAACCCCATGGCCCCATTTCACAAGGAGGGATTCACAGCCAGCCGTCTGAGGGACAGTGGCCTCCCTTGGTCTCAGACCTTGTTTAATGATAACTGCTACTCCCCCGCCCCTCCCCTGTGACTTCGGCTGATGGAATGCGTGGAAGCCTGGTGGGCACATTTCTACCAGAGGGACCCCTCCCTCCGGGCCCAACCAGGTCTATGTAATGCCTGCCAGGTCCGCTCCCCCCTCCTGAATAAGATCACAGATGACGGGGGCTTTATTTACTGCAGACCTGGCATTGCACAACATCAGTCGAAGACCCAGGTCCTGAGGGTCTGTGCAACCTGGAGAACGAGTGGAGCCTTGGGGGCCAGAGCATACTACCACTCGAAGACAGTGGGTGCGTGCCCCCTTAACATGATATGGCCCCCTGCTCCCGCCATATCTACCCCTCCCACTCACAGTACCGATGGTGTAAGCACAATCTGGACAAGCTCGATCCCCCCCGTTTCCCCCGTTTCCCCCGGATCCCCCGCTCCCCTTGCTGCATATCGTGGCCTGGCCTAACCCTCCCCTTAGTGGGTTTCCCCCCAAACCCACAACCCTATTTCCGATTTTACCCTCCCCCACCCTAGAACCCCTTAAAATTTAACCATAAATTTAGCTAAAAAACCCCTCAACTCCCTCTTCGCAACATGCCACCTCTCTGGGTCCCAAGACCCGTCATTGAGGTAGGCCCTTGATAACGTGGAGGGCCAGGCTTGCGAGAGGGGGGAATCTCACAATGCAAGGAGCTGTGACCTTAAATACATCTAAAGCTCTAAGGTAGTGATAGGGTATGGCCAAGGGCTCAACTATGATAGTCCAAAAATGTCCTAAGAAGAAAACAGGCAGGTTGACCATAAACGGGAGAATCTCCACTGTCCTCTCATGACAGTGGTGTAGTCCAATATTCCAACCAACTCAGGGGTAGTCCTCCAACCAGCCTCTCACGATGGTTGGCCAACTGGCCATGGGGAAGATAGTACATCCCATCGGTGGTGAAACCATGATAGAAACCGGCTCCATTCATCCTCCCGTAAACTGCCATTTTCCATACAGCCAGCATGCTGGATAACAAACAGAGCCAGGTCCAAAGTCTCCAGGTGAAAAAGATAGGCTGTCCACAGTGTCCATACAGGCAGCATATAGGTGGATAATACAGGCAGACAAACAGATGGAGAATAGGTGGGAAGCCACCTCCATCGAGCAGAAGCCAGCTAGGTAAGCATGGTAAATCATGGGCCTAATCAGGGCCCAGCTAGGGAGGGGGGGAGGGTTTGTCCAAGGCTACACAGTAACCTCTCAACCCTCATTAGCCCCCCAGGTCTTTCAACTTCCCTGTCCATGCCCAATCTTGGCCCCCCCAAGATGGTTATAAAGGAGGCCTCACCATAGAAACTAAAAGTTGGGAGTATTCCCAAGGCCCTATGGCGGCCCAAGATTCACAAGATTTAAACTCCACGATGGAGGCTCCCACTTCAAGTTCTTTCTCGGCAACAGGACTCCAACCATCCCAACAGCTGGGAGCTGCAACGGCGTCGGTGGGGGCGCTGGTCTCATCACGGGGATCACCAAACAGCTGCGTCCTCAGTTGATCCTCACCTCCTTTGACGCTGGCTTTCTTCCCCCCCAACGCCCAACTCCATTACTCCGACGCGGGAGGGGAGAGGGAATACAATCCATGATGACGCCAGCATCCCCACAGCAGTCGCCGCACCAACCGCCAGCCATCTGGACCCAAAGCCGGCCGTTTCCTTGCCTCCGCCGCTCATAGACTGCAGCGGTTGAAGGCCGCGAACGCCGCCCTTCTTGCGGCGGCCACGGTTGCCGCCCTTCTCGCGGCAGCCATGGTCGCCGCCCTTCTCGCGGTGGCCGCGGTCACCGCCCTCCTTGCAGCAGCCACGGAACAACTGTTCTTTGGAGCATCGGTGCCACGTTGATATCGGCACCCTCAGAGAGCCTGAAAGCCCTCAATTAACCGGTCTCAAGCAGCGCTTGCTGGCAGGGGGTCATAGATGGTCAGAACGACCCCCGGAGCCCTCCCAAGCCCAAAATACCCTTCTCCACTGCAGCGAGCTCTAGAGCCGGGTCGCCATCTTGGAGCATGCACAAGAACTTAAGGGTTGGGGGAATTGGTCACAATACTGCAGCTGCTAACACCTCTATGTTATGTCTTCCAGGTGAACCCCTGGTAAAGGGGAGCTGCCTGTTGAACCCAGGCCATGGACTTGCAATACCTGTGGGGAGCATGGTGGCAAGGGCGGAGGCAGTCAGGGCAACAGGAGCAGAAGGAGATGAAGTGGTGGTGGGTGCAGCATTCCAACACCCATGAATGCAATGCAAATGAGCCAAGGCCATGATGGAAGCCTCCTGCACTTCCCAGACTCCCAGCTGATTCCACATGGCTGCTGGACCTCCAACTCACAGCTGATGCCACCAGTGCAGATTCAGGCAGCTCCTTGCAGCCAGGGCTATTTTGATTGACACTGGCTTGGAGCACTGCTGGGGAAGGCTGCAGGACTAATTGGGCTGGCTGAATCCTGGCCTGCCAAGGAACAAGGCCAGATGTTGGCTGCTGGATGTGTGTGGTCACTGGGTGATTGGGGGGTGGGGTGCACAAGTGATATACAGCACTGGAAGGCAGATGCTCCCAGTGCTGACTTTACATGGACTGGTTAAATGCCATCTCACCTCGTTCTGAGGCTAGGTCTGTTAATAGGGATTATACGCACAGTTTTGCCGCAGTTCTGGTTAACTTGTGTTTGCCTCATTTGTTCCCTGACAGGCCTGCCCTGCCAGGCTGAGACCTAGTGGATGCAGGTCCTTAGGAACAGCTTGATAACAAAGAGAGGAGGTGGTGGAATGGAGTGCAAAGGTGGGGGTGGGGGTATCTAAGCAACTGAGGCATCTCTAGAATCTTTCAAAGAGACCGAGCATGGCTAGCTGTTTTCTCAAACAGAATGAACAGAAACGATTGGTGGATGTAATGGTCTGTGGGCAGTGGCTTCCTTTTTTTTTCTACCATCCCCTCCATTGCCTCTGCTCATGCCCAGCCACCTCACACCTGATCCTGTGTGCCACACACTTAATGGGCAGTTGGGATTTCGCCCCCCACGCCCCACACCCCACATCTTAGCCTGCCTGCTTGACACCAAATGGGCAGTTGGGCTGCCACCCCCACCCCCACCCCAGAAGCTGTGCCAACCCTTGCAATCGGCAGGCTGCCCCTGCAACATTTTGATTCTGCCTGGTCTGGATATATATAATTATGTATTATTGCTTTAAGTCTCTGTACCAATATTGATATAAATAGTTTATAATCCACGTTAAGTAGTGAGATTGGTCTATAGTTTCTATGCCTGAGTGGCGTAGCAGGCTAATGCCTCCTATTAAGGCAGCATTTAACATCCAGCTGCCTGCAATTACTGTGAGTTCTAATCTCACCAGGTTCAAGGTTGACTCAGCCTTCCATCCTTTCTAAGGTGGGTAAAATGAGGACCCCGTTTGTGGGGGCAATAAGCTGACTTTGTATAAATATACAAAGTATGAAGGCTATTGCTTAACACATTGTAAGCCGCCCTGAGTCTCCGGAGAAGGGCGGCATATAAATATAAATAAAATATAATATAAATATAATATAAATATAAAAAAATATAATAAAATAAAAATAAAATAAAAATAAAAATAAATAAAATAAATTTGGGTCAGGTCCGAATCTTCCTTGTGTATTAATGTAATAATGGTTTCTGTCCAGAATTTTGGAATTTCGGCTGTCAGAAGTGTTTCTTTGAAAACTTGTAGTAATATTTGGTCTATAGATTGTTGACAGAGTTTATAAAATTCAGTAGGAATTCCATCCAGTCCTGGGGTTTTATTGTTCTTTTGTTTTTTGTGGGCTTCTGTCAGTTCAAACATTGTTATGGGCCGATTTAGGATCTCTCTGTGTTGTTCTTCAATATGAGTGAATTTAGTTTTGTGGAGATATTTTTTGATTTGATCTTCCGGGACATCTTCCTGTTGGTAAAGTTTCTGAAAAAATTCTTTGGCTATATTTTTCTTCTCCAGATGTGTATGGTGAAGAATTCCTGATTCATCCTGGAGTTGGTGAATAATTCTTTTTTCTGTTTGCTTTTTTAATTTATATGCTAACCAAAATCCAGTTTTGTTTGCGTGCTCGAAGTTGATTTGTTTTACCATTCTTATTTTCTGTGCCAATTCGGTTTTTGTGGTTAAATTCAATTTGTGTTTGGCCAAATTAAGTTTTTGTTTTACTATCGTATTGTTGGGCTGCTGTTGTAATTTAATTTCCTCTATCTTAATTTCTTCCAATAATTCATTTCTAATTCTTTGCTCTCTTTTTTCCTTTTTGCCATATATGCAATGGTTAGGCCTCTGATATAGGCTTTCGTCGTGTCCCATAGATTTTGTAACGACATTTGATCTTTTGTGTTGATTTTGAAAAATATCTTCATTTCCTTTTCAATCATTTGTAAGTACTCTTTTTCCTTTAGTATACTTGTGTCCATTTTTCATCTTTTCTGTTTTTGAAAACCTTTCCAGATTATTTTGATAGGGTTGTGGTCGGCCCATGTGCTAGGCATAATTTCTACTTCATGTGTTTCTTTGCTTAATTGAGGTGTCATCAAAGCCATATCCAGCCTAGACCACGATTGATGTGGGCCCGAGAAACATGTGTATTGTTTTGTTTTGGTATTTAATTTTCACCAGGTATCATGTAAGCTCATTTCTTGTGCTAGATCTTTAAATATTTGTGGCAGTGTCTTCCTTTTAATTTTGTTCTTCCTATTAGTATGGTAGTCATCTTGTGAATTTGCTATCACGTTGAAATCACCGACGATGCATACATTTTCATAATCCAATTCTTTTAGCTTGTCGTGTAGTTTTTTGTAAAAATTTGATTGGTTTCCATTTGGGGCATAGATGGCTACTAACAGTATTGTTTTTATTTCCAATTTTAGTTCTATCATTAAGACTCGACCCTCTTTATCAGTATAGATTAGCTTGGTTCTTATATGGTCTCTGATGTATGCTACCACTCCCCTTTTTTTACAATCTCCCAAAGATTTGTATGTTACTCCTAGTTTTTTGTTTTCAAGTAGTTTTTTCTGTGGTTTTCTTATGTGTACTTTTTGCAATATAGTTATGTCTGCCCCTAATTTTTGTAATCTTGTAAATATTTGTTGTCTTTTGCTTGGTGAATTTAAACCATTTATGTTTATGGAGATAAGGTTTAGTTCTTCTTCCGTTTCTGCTAGTGTTTATTTATCCGTTATTTTGAGTTTTGTTGTGTTTCTTGTGACTCTCTGTGAGATCCCCGTCATTTCCTCCTTCTCCAGCCTTCCCTTCTTTTGCTCCTTGTCTTTCTTCTTTGTTATTTGTACCTCTTGGTCGCTAAGGTTCAGTTCTTCTCTGCTATCTCTGCTTCCCTGTTCTCCTTCACTTCCTAGGTGTTGATCCATGAAGTCTTGAGCTTTATCTATAGTGTCTATTCGAAATTTTCTTCCTTCCCATGAGATAAGTACGCCTTCCGGTATGAGCCATCTAAATTTTATCTTGAGTTTATTCAATTGTCTAATTAGAAAATTGTAATCTCTTCTCCTATCTCTGGCCCTTCTCAGTACCTGTTTTAATGTTAGAACTTCCCTCCCTTTGTACATAACTGTCTCCTCTCTCATTCTTCTATATATTTCTTCTTTCATCGTTTTTTTCGTGAATCTAATATGAACTTCTTTAGGGAGTTTATTTCTCCTTGCATAATTTGTAAAGACTCTGTAGATTTCATCAATTCCATTTCTGATTTCATCTTTATCTTTATGTGTTGCCCTTGCCAATATTTCAATCATGATTTCGCCCAAGTCTTCATCTCTCTGTTCTTCTATGTTTTAGAACCTTAGAAAGAAGGATGCTTTCTCCATTTCAAGAAATGTGAGTGCCTCTTCGGTGTCTCGACTCCTTATCGTTTGTTGATTCTCCATCCTCTCCAACCTAGTGGCTGTAGCTTCAGTTTTTTCCTCTACATTATGAATTCTCTGTTCATTTTCCGTTATGTTTTGTTGAATTTTCTCTATCTTCTCATCTATGTTTCTGATTTCATCTTTAATTTCCCCTACATCCAGTCGCATCTGTTCATGGTTCCTCCTAGTCTCGTCATGATTAAGAGTCATCTTGTCTTCCATTCTTTTCATTCCCTCCTGAATCATTGCAAGGGCAGCTTGTATATTTTGCATACCTATAATGGTATTGGTCTTCTCTTTGTCAATTGTTTCCCCTGTCTTTTGCTGTACCGGGGAGCCACCAATAATGTTTGGGTTGAAGGCATCTTTTGGGTTGTTTTAGTAGTGGTTGTTGTACTTGAAGTTGCCATATCTATTATGCTTGTTATTCTTGCCCACAATTTAATACACTTGTCTATCGTCTAATTTATATTGATGGCTTAAATAGAAACTTGTTGTTGCAAATAATATTGATAAGGGTACTTCTAATCTAATCAACAATCAGCAATGAAATGATATATGTGGAGAGAAAGGGGAAGCGGGGGAAGTGAAAAAGGAGGAGACAACGGGAAATAAGTGTTTCTAGCAATTCATTAATTACCTTATTCTTCAGTTAATTAAAAGATAAAATATATTTCACTAGCAGTTTTTATGATAATTCTAAAATTAAATCTATGTCAATATATATACTTTATAAATATCCCTTTATCAATCAATTTCTAACTATCTTAACTATTATAAATTAATTATCTTCCAATAAATATGTTTATCAAATATAGTACTCTATAGTTTCAATAATCAAATTATTATAATCACGTTATTCCGTTTTCAATACTTAGGCAGAAAAACTAATAAACTAATAAAAACTAATAGATTATTAAGTGTTCTTTTCAATTCTCCTAAAATAATATAATAAAGTTAAACCAGACCAGTAATAACTATATTGTCTGTTTATTTTCTATTTGGACTTTGAATTTATAGTCTTTTTTGTTGTTGTTTGGCCTTATCTTTCTTTCATTTAATCACCGTTCCACAATCTGGGTCACCCCTTTCACCAGTTATTTCCAGGTCATTCAATAGTTAAATAGTTCAATATTTGGTGGTTAAATAGTCAAAAAGTCAGGGTAATCAAAAGTTTTCACGTTTTCATGTTAGATGTTCTAATTTTAGAAAGAAATGTCACTGTAAGTGAAGAAAATATCGTTAATTTATAAAAATCCACTCAAATGCGTTATATTTATCCACACTCTTCTGCTGTCTATTTCACACTCCGCTTTTCCAGTTCAGTCCAATCAGTCCAATCAAAGCCAGTATAATCCAATACGATCAGTTTATAAAAATCCATCCAAAGTCCTTCCTCCGATCTCCAGCACGCCACACTCCTCGCTCTCTCTCAGTTCACTTCAATCAGGTGGCAGGTAGTTTGAAAAGCCTGTACCACCAACGGCTGGAGGCTCCCCCCTCCCCCCCAAACTGGGATGTCATCACGTTCCAGTTTTGACCATCTGTGCATGTGCAGAAGGTTTTGCGCATGCGAGATGACAGGGCACGTACAGTCGATGGCACACGCACATCATGGAGCCGGTAGGGATGGTAAGTACATTTTATCCCTGGGCTAATGATGCTGGCTGTCAGCTCATCTGCTTTAATAGGAGTATGGAATATGGACACACTTTTCATAGAATGCATTGGTCAGCTGATGAATCTACTTGCCAGTGGGAAAAACACTGACTTTTAATTGTCCCATTTTTAGAAAAATAAAGAATACATTACAAGATTAACTAACTTGACTAGGTTGTGAAAGTGGGCTATTTAGTATGGCGTTTTTATTCCAAATAATAACTCTTTTCTTTTCCTGTATTAATTCTTCACTGAAATTTCCTATTTTCCATTTTAGTTAATATTTAAAGAATTTCTGTTAAATAATTCTTCCATTAATCATCACTGATATATAACAAGACTGGCATTGATCCACATCATGCTTTTGAGGTCACTTGCAACAAGCAATGAGTTTTACTACTACAGCTAATTCCAACAGCTTGTGAGTATATCATATCAGAAGACATTAAAATATAAATTAATATGGGTCATCTGTGAATCCATCTGCCACCAATGAACTAAAGTAAAAGGCATTTTATAGAGGCATTGGATTTAATAGAACTGCATTTCCAGAACTTTAAAATAGAGACAATTTAACTATCCAATAGAAGACCACATTACAAAACTGAAATTTCGTTCCATTCATTGCAACTATAGTTTGAAAAGCTGTTAATTTGAGAGTGAAGAACAAGCCAGTCTCTTGTTTAAATTACAGAGAAAAGTTCTGTGTGATTGTGGACTGATATCTGCATGAGCAAAGCCATTTGATCATTGCATGAGGGCAGACATTTGAGTCCCAAAATTCCGATAGACTCACAAAAGACTCTTTCCTCTAAAGAAGAAGATATTCTTCTAGGTCTGGTCATGCTTCCAAAATTGTTCAGAATCAATGATTCATTAAAGTAGGCCATAATTTTTCAGACTTCTACATAAACCTAGGGGGAAAAAGAGATGCCCTGCTTTAAGGTATACATTAAATTTAATGGGTGGGTTTCTTAAAATAGCAGGAATTTATGGCTCACATGGAAACCTAAAAAAAGTCAGGCTGCATTATCAGAGACACATTGCACTTTGAAGAAATCCAAAAGAACCGAAGCATTTCTGACATGTGCTCACAGCACAATCCTATTTAATTTTAGAGAAGAAAATTCCTTTTCACATATCTTTCAAGCATTGTATCACCCTGAATCATGTAACCTTCTTACCACCCTTGAATCAGAACACCTTCTCCATGACTACATCCTGCCCAGTCCACCAAACTCCTTTTGTCATTCCCCAGTCAACGTTTTGACTTTCTCAACAAAGTCAATAGAGTCCAACTCAACAAAGTCAATAATTAATCCAACTCATGACAAAATTCAAACACAAGGAGATGAATACAAAATCCAAGAAGTCAGGTCATGAAGTCAAGGGTTTCAAGAAAATTCAGAGCACAAATGAACATAGAATTTCAAACAGATGTCTCCAATAACCAACTACCCCACTCTACTCCCTTAAGTCAATCCCCACCTGAAGTTTCTCATTAGGAGGATGAGGCTGTAAGCTACTCTCTCATGAATAGCCTCACCAACCTCTGTTGAACCTTGTGGTGCTTTGCTCTCCTTGTCTGTGGATCAGAAAGGAGTGACACAGTAGTGAAATCCAAATTCTTTTACTACCGGTTTTGTGGGCGTGGCTTGGAGGACATGGTGTGCCTTGGTGGGCATGGCAGGGGAAGGATACTGCAAAATCTCCATTCCCATCCCACTCCAGGAGAAGGATATTGCAAAATCTCCATTCCCACCTCACTCTGGGGCCAGCCAGAGGTGGTATTTGCCAGTTCTCTGAACTACTCAAAATTTCCTCTACTGGTTCTCCAGAACCTGTCATTTCACCACTGGAGTGGCAGCTGTTACTCATCTGAGTCAACCCGCTGCTTCTATGCCTCCCTGACCTCTCCCTCTTCTGCTTGCACAAGTGGCTGCTTATCTGGGAAATTGTTCACCCCACTTCCTGAAGTTCCTGGGACTGCATGTCTGTCAAACATGGAACTCTCTGCAGTATCTGGATGTCTCCGGCTCCATTTCCCACTCATTGTCCTCATTGGAGCCAGCCAAAAGGGACTGTCTTCATTTTGTTCATGATTAAAAGCAGTCTCAACTAGATGTACATACTACATGAATACCCAATTTTAAACTCTTCACTGATGGCTCCTCTTACAAGTATGAAGCTACCCATTTCTCATGAACTTCTGTGATAACCCTCTTTGAAACCATATGGGCATTACTTCCTCACCCACAAATAGTGCCTAAGCAGGCAAACTCACCATTCTGACAGAAGTTTGCAAAACTACAGCTAAATACATTGCTACTATTTATACCAATTCTAAATATGCCTCTGGCATCTGTCATACATCAGAGATTTCTGGAAACAAAGAGGATTCCTGATTTTGACAGGCAGTCCCATTGCAAATGCCATTCTAGTTTCAGAACCTGCCCAGACCTTCCAAAGACCATCCACCCTCACTGTGGTTCATTTCAGTGCACACCAGAGTGATGATTCCACAACAACAAATGGAAACAATTACATGGATATAGTAACAAAACAATTCACCATGCAGCATCTCTCCCTTTCAATCTCAGCACCAGTCTTTCAATTACAAGTCCCTATTCTTACAACTGTTTCCTAGAAAGCGGGGAGGTGGAATACTGGACGGAGAAGTTCAAAATGTATTTCTCTCAGCTGAGAGAAACTAGATGGCCACCCGAGTACACCCAGGTGCCTATTATGTCTGTATATTAGTGGTTGAACTCCAATGGGTGTCATCTCAAGCTTCATCTTCATCTTCACTTTGCTAGATGCCAGCCTGCCATGAACTATGGGGCGAGGGAGTTGCTGTAATCACAGGGAAGATGGGAAATCAAAACTACCCATTGTGCCACCTCATCGTTCTAAGGCCAAAGATCTGGGAGGAAAATTCAATGGCTCACCACTAGCCTGCCAGCGGAATGACCAAACTCATTGAATGTAACTCGACAATAGACAGATAACAAGGAGGAGGAAAAAGGAAAAGAGAAATCTAACTAGGGAATCTGTGTGTAAACATCAGTTCTGACTTTGCTCTACTGTTACCATTTTGTCTTTTGTAAAAGTATACCTTTCACACAAATGGAGTTGAGGGTTTTTCTTTCCTAAAGATCCAAGTCCTTAGGTATGACATTAATCTAGAACTGCAATGTCAGTCCACTTGGAGGAATCAGCTGTTGAGGGGGCCGCACAAGCTATGTCCATTCATGAAGGAAAACAAGATGGAGAACTGAGGATAAGGTGCCTCCAGACCAGAAAGTGAAGGAGCAAACCCCAGGCTAGAAGAAGAAACTGAGAACTTGGGAAGCCAGTAGGAACTCTGGAGCAGCCAGCTTAAATTTGCTGTCCAACTGAAAACTTATGGGATAGAACGATGCCTCCACCTATGCTTCCTGAGGGTGGCAAGAACCCTCACCACAAAGGATCAAACCCCATTAGTCCTTGGGGATCAGGAGATTAGAGGAACTGGAAGAGCCCCTCCAGAATCACTTTTACTCTGGGGTGGTGGGATCAGAACCCAATATCAGTCCAGTTTCAGGCCTGGGTACAGCATGGAAACGGCATTGGTCGTGTTGGTGGATGATCTCTGGAGGGCTCAGGGTAGGGGTTATTCCTCTATCCTGGTCCTGTTAGATCTCTCAGTGGCTTTTGATACCATCGACTATGGTATCATGTTGCACCGGCTGGAGGGATTGGGGGTGGGAGGCATCGTTTTGCAGTGGTTCTCCTCCTATCTCTCCGATCGGTCGCAATCTGTGTTGACAGGGGGGCAGCAGTCGTCTCCGAGGTGCCTTGTTTGTGGGGTGCCACAAGGGTCGGTCCTCTCGCCCCTCCTGTTCAACATTTATGTGAAGCCGCTGGGTGAGATCATGCGTGGTTTTGGGGTGGAGTTCCATCAGTACACTGATGACGTTCAGCTGTACATCTCCACCCCAGACCATCCCAACAATGCCTTGGAAGTGATGTCCCAGTGCCTGGAGGCCGTGCGGGTCTGGATGGGGAGAAACAGGCTTCGACTCAACCCTTCCAAGACCAAGTGGCTGTGGCTGCCGGCGTCCCGGTATAGCCAGCTGGTGCCATCGCTGGTTATTGGGGGCGAATCATTGGCCCCCATGGAAAGGGCTCGCAACTTGGGCATCCTCCTGGACTCAGGGCTGTCTTTAGAAGAGCACACAACGGCCGTGGCCAGGGGGGCTTTCTATCAGGTTTGCTTGATATGCCAGTTGCGCCCCTTTCTAGATTGGAACTCCTTACACACGGTCACTCAAGCTCTCGTCACTTCTCATCTGGACTATTGTAATGCTCTCTACATGGGGCTCCCCTTGGGATGCACCTGGAAGCTCCAGCGAGTGCAGAATGCGGCCGCATGGGGGATTATGGGAGTGACAGGATGTTCCCATGTGACACCTGTCCTGCGTGAGCTGCATTGGCTTCAGGTGGACTTCCGGGTGCATTTCAAGGTGTTGGTGACCACCTTTAAAGCGCTCCATGGCTTAGGGCTGGGGTATCTACAGGACCGCCTTCTGCCACCAATTGCCTCCCACCCGCCAGTTCGCTCCCACAGAGAGGGCCTCCTCAGGGTGCTGTCGGCCAGGCAATGTCAGCTGGCGACCCCCAGGGGGAGAGCCTTCTCTGTGGTGGCCCCTACCCTCTGGAATGACCTCCCCCCAGAGATACGAGTGATCCCAGACCTCCGGACTTTTCGTCGGGCCCTTAAAACCCATCTCTTTCAGTTAGCTGGGCTGACCTGACCCCATACTGGTTTTAAAGTTTTGATATTTGTTAAGGATATTGATGTTGTTTTACCAACCAGCAGAGTAACTGCACAAGGAAACGTTGAGAGCAATGAATAAGAAAACTGGTTTAGCAAAAGTGTACTTTATCATAGGAAAAAGCAGTAGCGTAGTCATAAACAAATCCCAAGTCTTCACCAATAAATCAGTCCAGTAAATCAGTCCACACAACTCACATCTGGTTAGCAAACCACGATGGTAGCAGATCCATCAACAGATAGCAACTCCTTCACATTAGCAGTTTCTTCACAACAGTTCATAGCAGTTTCTAGCAGTAACAGTTCATAGCAGCAGCAGCAGCAGTTTCTGACCAGGTTACAATACTTTGTTTAAATATACTTCCAACTAGTCATTATCCCATTACAGCATGACTCAGCAAGAACGTAACATTTACAGCTTAAAGTTACAGTATATATATATTGCCTGGACAACTGGTTCTAACATTATATATACCATATAGAATCCTAACATTCTCCCCTTTGGACAGGTCAATATATACAGTTTAGATGGAATATGTACCCAAGCTGGGGCTCCAAATGTGTGTAAATAACTAAGATTAGGTTTCCTCCCATGCCATAAGGTGAATGGAATTTCACCTGTAGAGGAATGAACCACGTTGTTTAACACATGGTTAGCACACATTGCAGCTTCACCCCATAAATTATTAGGCAAACCAGAATCTGCTAACATAGTTCTAATCATGGCCTGTAATGTTTGACCTCTTCGTTCGATATACGAATTATGCTGTGGTCTGTACGGAGCAGACCGCTTATGCTGGATCCCTGCATCCTGCAAAAACTTTTCCAACTTTTGGTCGGTAAATTCCGTACCATT
>WNWU01013629.1:6716392-6787508 GCA_012654045.1 Ptyas mucosa | reverse complement strand
GCTGTTCACCGCCCTGAGTCCAAAAGGAGAAGGGCGGTATAAAAATTTAATTAATAATAATAATAATAATAATAATAATAATATCATGAGCCTCTGCTTGAACCAGTGCCAGCTAAGAGGAACCCCCAAACTGTAGTACTGAAGCAAGTGATCACTTTTGTCAGAAAGAAGTTTCCAGAGTTCAAGCTTCCTGATTCTCAAGAAGCCAGCTCTAGGGCCAGCTCAAAACCCTGTGATGGCAGTCGCTCAACCCACTCCTGCCCCATCGGCACCAGTGCCCCCACCAGTTCTGACAGCCCCACCAGCATTGGCCACACTGCCAGTCACCTTCTAGGTAGGGAGGAGTGCCAACTGCCAGGGCTGGAAGTGAAATTCAATTGAGATGTGAAGCAACTGGCATTCCTTCTGTCTCAAGCTTGGAATTGCATGGACAAATATGGAATGTACCTCTATGGTGATGTGGCCAGGATGCGCTATGTTGCCAGGACCCTGGAAGGCAAAGCAGCTGAGTGGCTTATGACCTTGCACAACAACAATGCTGAAGAACTGAATCATTTTGACCATTTCACGTTAGCCCTGAAGTAGCAGCTTGAGGACCCCCTGGCAAATTGGAGAGCAGTAACCTGAACCAAATCCATCAAATAAGAAATGCAACCCATCACAGCATATATTTAAGAGTTCCAGACTGTAGTCAGCTGACTCATGGATTGGCCCCAAGAGATGCTGATTGAGTATTTCCAAGTTGGCTTGAACCATGAAATTTACCATACCTGCTTGTTGTGAGGGTTAGCGAAAACTCTCTGGCAATGATATATACTGGCGGGCAAGGTGGAAATTGACCTAGCATCATTTCATGAACTCACTGGGTGAGAACCACAACACCCCTATATGCCAGAGAAGAGAGATCCTCAGAAACCAGGGAAAAGAGGGGCCAGCCTCAGATGATATTCAATGGGGTAAGGATGGACACTGGGAAATAGACCTTGTCAAAAAGCTGCAGCTCTCTAAGAATAACTCTATCTTCTGATAAAGCAAAGAGAGAACTTACAAATGTTAAATATTCCCTTCAAACCACCAAAGTATCCTCTACCAAATTAAATTGTTCATTGGAAACACAACAGATCGTTCTCAGAATATGTATGAATAGACTTAATGTTGGACATTGGAATACTAGGAGAGCAATCCTAGTTTCCTTAGATCAGCTTCATCACTGCCAAGGTGGGGAGATTGATCTATATGCTATTGAATGGCTCCCAGATGCCCAAATTGTAAGTGAATACTCCTCTTCTTTAAAGAGTCTACCATCCCTTTGATGCCATTCAAGATGAGAGCATATCTAACTTCCTTTCGAATTTTTCTTATCAGAGTCTTTTATAATGAAAAGGTTAAACCTTTAATAGCTAATATGCTACCTCCCAAAGACATTGCTTCTTCACTCCCAACCTTGAGAAAGCAAGAGTGTGGGTGTCAGTCCCCCTCACTTGATAAAAATGTTCTCAGCACAGAAGCTGGCCTTATTAATGCTCTTGGCTCCTTAACACGAAAAGAACAAGACAATATATTGTTTAAACTAGAAAATCTGAAGAAAACCTTGTTGGTCACAATCGTCACAGCTGAGTCTCTCACTTTCCCCTTGGCAAATAATGGATTCCCTGAAAATGACCCTATAAGTCTGAATCCTCTTGGGCCAGTAGAAGTTCCTGCAGTTGAGGAAGAATCATTAACTTTCGTTGGGATATCCCATGGGGTATCCAGCAGTAAATATACAGCCAGATGCAGCATGATTTAACATTTCTTTGCCCAACACCTCTGCAGAAGCCCTTCACAAGGCAAGCATTGTTAAATAGTGTCAATGTCATCCACTTCAAAGAAGAAACCCAAGAGCTGATCCAGGACATATTCAAGTCAAGTCATCTCTTGGAGGAGGCAATAATGGCTGCTGCTGATTTCTCAGCCCAACCTCACCGCTGCTTCTTGTCATACCTCTTAGTGGGCCTCAAATGACTATCCTCTTTCCTAATTTGGAATATTACTGCCTGGTCAGGCACATCGAAAGACCAACTTTTTTTTTTTAAACTATATTTCACAATTTGATGTTCTCTTCCTACAGGAAACCTGGGTCTCTTCAGAGGTGGAGTTAGATAGCTACTGGGTTAACTCTATCCTGGCTACCCTGAGCAAAGTGGATGGGAGATCTAAAGATAGTATAGTGACCTAGTTAGCACAGCTCTGCAAGTTATATGTGTCTCACTGCCTGCTTTACAGCCATGGATTGTGATTACTTTGCTCGTATCCAAACAGATGGAGATTTTACTTTTAAATATTTATATTTAAATATTTATAAATATACATTTCTCTTAATAAGAACAATCGGGTCAACAATATTTGGCAGCCCATACAAAATTTTATCTCTAGTTGTTTAGATAAATATTCCACAGCTGCAATAATTATAGGTGGGAATTTAAATGTTAGGATGGGACCAAATGATCATACACTATTTAACCAATTTAAAATCCATTATGAGGAGGAATCCTTATATTCTAAAGACTGTAAAGACTTGAGAGCTAACAGGGCAGGTCTATGCGCAAGACAGATAATTGCACATCTGGATCTATATATCCTTAATGATTGCATATGGGGAACACCCAGCAGAATACACCTGTTGGAGTATAGGAAGAAAATATACAGTTGATTACTGGATAAGTATCATGTGACCTTTTGAATTTTGTACAGAGGATGGGGGTAGATTTACAACTGGAAAATAACCACTATCCAGTAATTCTGATATCCCAATTTCTAAGAGCTAACTCAATCTATCCACCAAGGCTTGATAAGTATAATACCCAGGTGAGAATTAAATGGACTGAGAAAAATGCAACTGAAATCACCAAACGGATGCAAGCCTCAGAAACTCTAGAACTAAATGCATATCTCCTAGAAAGTAAATTTCAAGGATCATATCTTGATGGGTTTGAAACCATAATTGCCAATCTAAAATCATTTCTTACCAATAGAACACTGCTTCATTCCAAAAGTAAGTTATAAAGAATAGAAAATGATTTGATCGGGATTGTGTACAATTAAAGAGCACATATAATGAAGAATAGAGAAAAAGTAAAAACTTCCTTCTGGGGATCAAACTCACTACCTAAGATGTTTGAAGGCTTAATATAAGGCTCTTTTAAAAGAAAAGAAAAATGTGGCATTGATGGAATCCTGGCATAAATTAATTCGATCAGCTAGGATGAAAGATACATCCTCTTTTTTGGAGTATCACTAGATGACTGGAAAAACTTTCCCTTCCCAACAAACCAACTCATGCTTGGGAGGAATATTTTAGAGAGTTGTATATGGATCCTGCCCATAAAATGAATGAGGCCAGATGAATTTGGACCCAGCCCCTTACTGGCCCCAATTACACCACAAAAGATATCTTGGCTGATCAGATCCCTTCAGGTTAATAAGGCTCCCAGTGCTGATTGTGTTCTCCCAGAAATAATTAAAAAGAACCTTAGCTGGTGGATACCTCTCTTAGCATCTCTCTTTACATTTATAGATCAGACTGGATGTATGCCTAGAGATTGGGAAATGGCAATTATTGTACTGTTCTATAAAAAGGGCAATAAAAATGATCCATGTAACTGCAGGCCCATTAGTCTACTGAGTGTTATTAACAAGTTGTATGCTAAGCACCTAAACCACAAACTTCAAGATTGGATAATCTAAGAGGGCATAATTAAAGAAGAACAAGCTAGATTCAGGGAAGGAAGATCAACAGTTGACCATATTTTGGTACTTCATCACCTTGTACAAAAATCTACACATAAAAACAAATCCTATTTGTGTGTGTGTGTGTGTCTGGACTTCCTTAACTTTAAACAGGCCTTTGATTGGATATCCAGAAGTATCCTCTGGGATAAGCTAAATAGTACTACTATTGATAAACTCCTCCTCTATCTCATACAAAAACTATATTCTACCTCTATCTTAAAAGTAAGGTGGAACCCACAAGGGACTTTATCTGGCTCAATAAGTTACAAAGAGGAGTTCACAAGGGATGTATCTTGGCCTCTTCTCTTTTCAATCTTCATATTAATTCCCTGATTGATCTTCTTCATATCACAGACTTCCATCCTCCCAATTTAGCACAATGCAAAATATTGATAATTCTTTATGCTGATGATGTTGCTATTATTTCACAAACCCCTATAGGACTCAATAAAGCTATTTCAGCAACATTAAAATACTGTAGACAAAATAATCTGATCCTCAATTTCCATAAATAGAAAATCCTAGTTTTTGCTAAAAGAGTTATTCAATACTCTTGGAGATGAGAAGGATACAAACTAGAACAGGTTAATACATTCAAGTATCTTTTTATGGTTTTCCATATGAAAGATATTTGGAAGGCACATCTGGACCACATGATGCAATCAGCGCTTAGGTCCTCAATGCTATCAAACACTTTTTTTATACAGGTAGAGGACAATTAGTCCCTGCAGCTTTAAAACTCTTTGTGGCTAAAACAGTAATGCAAATTCTCTACAGGGCATAAAGAGGATTATTTTTTTGAAGAGTCTTTAGAAACCATACAAACAAAATTCCTGCAATCCATTTTAGCTACACTTGGTAGGACATCCCAGTTGAGGTTTGAGACAAGAACACCTCAAATTCAGGTAAGGTCTTGGAAGATAATTTACTGATTGAAAATTCAACTCTTCCCAAAGAGCTTGACTCCTTTAGTTCTGATAGACAATTTTCCCTCTCTCAACAAACAAGCAATAGAGCTTAACTTGACCTTCTATAGACTTTCCCCACTGTTTTTAATATCCCTATATTACACAGAGGGGAGGGGGAGGAAGGAGGGGAGGAAACTTCATCCCTTTCCTTAGGAGATTAGATAAGGGAGCAGTGAGTGCAGCAAATAGAATGAAGGCCCAATAACAGTGAAGCCCAGGAACCATCGAACATATTTGGCATAGTGGTGTGGGTCGCCATATTTGCAGACCTTTGATTTTTTCATGGTCCATTTTAATGTTGGTAGGGAAGATCCAGTGTCCCTCCAAATCAATGGTGTTTGCATGAACTGACATTTCTGGTGCAATTGATGTTTCTAGAGACATTGCAACGTCTTGCACCATTTTCCCAATGATCCTCTAGAGAAAAAGAAAAAACCAATATGTCATTCAGGTAGATAACTTTTAGACTTTGATCTAAAAGTTTCTGGAACACGTAGTACATGAACACCCCAGGTGCATTGGTGACCATATATTGAAAGTGGCCATACCATATCTAGAAAGCAGTGTTCCACTCGTCTTCTTCTCTATTTGTGCCAGGTTGTACTCTTCCTTCAAGTCCAGTTTTGTGAATATTGGTTTGATGTAATATCTCAAGTAGTTCAGAGATCAAGGGAAGGCGATTGCTGTCAGCCGGATCTCTGGCATGGGTGTCTGCAGTATGCTTGCTCTTGGTTGCCATAAAAACAGAAAGGGGGACATGGGCATTTGGGATGGGGAAGCAAGCTGGTGGGTAGCTGTCCCATGAGAACTGGAAGGGAGGTTTGCACTCATGAATTATGGCACTGCTGAGTGGAGTTGTTTATACTCCATCAAAGCCAACCATCCTGAGACTCCAGATGCTAGAAATACCTGCAGAGGAGCTTTCCCATAACATCATACTGTGTGTTTATTAGACTCTTAATGCTGGACCCTCAGGGGAGGGATTTGGGATGACTTTCAATGTGTAACTTTTACACATTTTGACTCAGATCTTGCCTTGCTTTTGCTGCTATCATTTCAAGCTTAATAAAAGTACCTCTTCTCTAATCCAGTGGAGTTTGGGGTTTCTTTCTTGAGTTTTGAATGGAGGCCAGCCTGACATTAGGCAACATCTGCTTTATCAGCCAACCCAGAGACCCTAGTCTACCGCGGGGGTTGAGCACCCAATGTCAATCCACACAAGCAACTGGAAAGAGCCCCGGGATCAACCCCTCCTCAGCCATGCAAGAGTCAAAATGAGGCAGAGTGACTGAAGGAGCTGGAACTTGATGAGTAGCTGGCCTGAGACAGATAATCACTAGACATAGGGTGGCTGGAGGGCCCTGGGGAACAGGTAAAGTATAGTGACTTTCCCTGTCTGATCCTGACAAGAAGACCTCATGCTGAGCCATGTATTGTATTTGCTGCAAGAAGCAATCAAGAATCAGATAGCCCAGGAAATCCTCGCCCAGATGCCTGCCCTGTAACTACATGGAGAAACTGGTCAGGAAGCAGGTGGAGCTGCTGCCTCCACAGCTGCAATGGCAGCCTCCATTGCTCCACAGCTTAAACTGCATCTGCTCAGCCAGCAACCGCTGCAACAGCTCAGCCCCACCAATGGGGGGCATTCCCCAGGGTCACTAAATTCCTAAAGTTCCTCTTCTAGGAGTAAAATATGGAGGAGATCCCAAAGCTTTGGGATTCTTCCTAGTCCAAGACTGGAATTACATGCAGGCGTATGAGGGCGAATTGGGATCTGAGACAGCCAGCATGAAATGTGTCACCATGAAAGGAGCTGCATCAGAGTGGATGGTTACTCTTCACAATGACAATGTCCCCCAACTAAGGAACCACAACCAATTTATGGCAGAACTTCATCAATGGGTTGAGAACCCCCTGGCTAAACACAAGGCAAATGAAGACAACCCACAACCCAAATGAAGACCATTACTCGGGGTGGTGATTGATAGCAGAATACACCCAGAGGTCCTGTGAGCTGGCCTGCCATCTGCCCACCTGGCCTGAGGAAATCCTGATGGAATGTTACATGGATGGGCTCAACAATGAAGTCTTGTCACAGAGGTTTGCACTGTGCCAGCTGAGATGAGAGAAGGACTTGTTGGACCAGCTCAGAATTGTCAGCAAGCAGTTGCTCCATGATGGCTGAGCTTGGGTCTGGAGAATGTATGTGGTTGGAGACAAACTGCTCTTTTTCAGTCTCACACACCCCACATAGACAGAGCACAAGTGGAGTAAGTCTGTGTTTGTTTGTTTGTTTGTTTCACACAACCAATTCCATAGTCATTCCCTAGGACCCAATTCCATATGTGAAAAATTTTAAAGTCCATTCCAAATATGTGATATAATGAAGCAACCATAGTCTCTTCTATGCCTATGACACAGTAACAATACTGTCGGGACAAAGGCCTTCATGATGCTAGGATTCAAGGCATGGCCAAGGCAAATGACTTTCAATGACCAAGCCAACTTTATTCCAGCAGGTTCAAGGCATGACATAGGCAACTTGACTTCAGTGGGTTCAAGACAATGAGTCAAAAGCAGTCTCAGAAGGATTCGGAGCAGTTATCTCCAAGGACCACCAGGCTTCAAGAGCTAAATAGGCACTAACCAGTACACCCCATTAGGAGGGGCAAGGCTGAGTCCTCACAAACATCCTCGCCAACCTCTGCTGCACCTCCCTTTGCTCTGCTCTGTGCAACCTGGGATCAGGCGGGGTGGCAACCTCCTCCACTGATTAACATGCAACTGAGCCTCTTCTCCAGCCCATGTGACTACCTGGTCATCTGCACTGATTGGCTGCAGCTGTGTCTCACATCTGTCCTACATAGCTAGAGGTTGTTCATCAAACCTCTCTGTCTTGGATTCCTATGACATGGCCAGCGTGGCTTTGCCTCAACCATCCAATTCTGCCACAGAGTCTTCCACATTCCCCTGATACTCCTGACAGATGTCCCTGGGGCTGGCCCTTTCTCATCATCTGAGATGGTGCCCAAGGAGGCCATTACATGCAATTATCAAGGGAAGTAGAGAGAGCTAACAGGGAACTAAAAATCCTGTTGGTAAACCCATGACCCCAAGTCCTACCCATTCTACCTGAGGACTAGACCTAAGAAAGATATGGGGATCCCGCTGTACAAATTGTTGTTTAGAAGACACCCAATGTTATAAAAAATCTGGTTATGGAAACATGGAAAGCTTTCTGTGTAGCATATGAAGAAATAAACAGCCTGCAATTTGCTACCTACATGAAGTCCCCAGACTTGTTTTAGTCTACTAAAGCTCTACACAATTCATTTTCAGCCTGTCATCAACTGATTGCTATGTAACTAAATTAAATTTGGCTTATAGGTGGAGTGATTATTACTGAGGACAAACACAGCTCAGTTACAATGAAGGCAGTGAGTCTCAGACTGATCAGAGGTATCCCCATTGTACAACAGGAATTATATAATTCTAACCTAAACATTGATGCCTTACAGTGAACACCTTTACTCCTTTTAATATCCTTTTAATGCTAATGAATACTTCCCTGAAAAAGTCTTTATATCATTTAGCTGCATGTTCTATATATTAAAAAGTGATGTTCATTAAAAGTTTATTTCCAATGCTTTGAAATATTGAGCTGTGGAAAAGACATTAGAGTATTATTTTTGTCAGGGCAAACATTTTTTTTTCTTAAAAGAACTTCAAATATAAAAAACACAGAGTTAAAGATGGAAGCAATTAAAAATAAATAGAATCAAACAGAAAAAGGGAGAACTGAAAATATGTGTCTTGGTGTGTATGTCTCTACATGCACACATAGTATGCACATCAACTCATCCACAAATGAAATTGTGACACAAATGAAATTCTATGCATTAGGAAAAAATTTTTGATGTAGCGAAGAAATTGTAACAAAATTTGTATATTTATCTTAGTTGTAGAGTTCTTCAAAGCTCTTTGCTTTTATGTTACCTTTTCAGAGAAAGCAGTTTTCCCATACTTTTAAGTTTAAGTTCAGCAATCCAGATGTAAACACTTTAATTTTCCACTGTTTGGCTGGAATATTATCAAATTCAGGGACAGACAAGCTACAGCCTTCTAAATGTTGATCTTAAGTTCCCTTTCCTGAATCTTCCATGTTTCCTAAGGAAGCATGTTGTGGCTCTGGCCCCCGAGCCTGTCTTATCAGAGAGAGAAGACTCCGAAAGGGAATGAGAGGAATTGGCAAGGCCTCCCTCTCCAGGACCCTCCTCTCTGGCAATGCCTCCGGTGTCCTCCGAAGGCCAAGAGATAGGCCAGGAGCCAGGCACTTCCGAGCAGCCGCAGCTGGACAGTGACGGGGATGAGTCTTAACTGGACCCCCAACAGCAGCACAGAGATAAGCGCGCACAACAAAGGAGGAGGTGTGCCAGGGATTAAACTGAGTCACTGGACCACACCCCACAGGGTATAAAAGAGGGTGTGGTGGCCAGTCAAGCCTTGTGATGAACAAAGCTAAAAGCTACCATGCCATTCTGCATTGCCGGACTCTTGCTATATACTCTGCTGGAATTGATTCTTGGACTGGACTTGATTACTCTGTAACTATTGTGGATTTATTTTGATGTTACAAAAGAGGAGTGAAAACCTCCCTTCATAAGTTAAGAGTTTTGGCAGGCATCCACTAAGTTGCTGCCAATTCCGTTATCACAGGAAATTCTTGTCTGTTGGTGTGTTTTAACTCTTGGACGACTGCTGGTGTGCGTGTGTGGGACGGGGACAGAACAAGGGTGCTGAAAGTTGTAGTTTAGAGACACCTAGAGTGCCACATGTTGTATGACCCCTGATCTATGTTATCTATATGTCATGCATGATAAAAGGCAATCCTATATGTCAGAGCTAGATAGAATAACATTTCTCCAGACCTAATTGGTTGATTAGGGAAGGATATCCTCACCTTCATCTGTAGAATTAATTGGAATGAACATGGTAAAGTAAAAGATAAAAGTAACCACAATTTTTGTGGGCTTGCTGCAAAGTGGCCACAGTTAGAGTGGACATGAAGTCATCAGAATAATGGCTTCGCAGTTTCTACAAAAATGGTAATATATGAAGCCAAAAGCATTGCTGTAGAGAAAAGCATTCAGGATTTTACTGGATCACCATCGTGGTGCTTCAGATTTATGAGGCAATATAGTCTTGCTATGCGCACCAAAACTAGAATTGTGCAAGAAATGCCAAAAGAATATGAATCTAAGATTCTGTCTTTTCATACAGAAATAAATGCTAGGAAGAAAAATAATTTTGAAATTGGCCAGATTGGGAATATGGATGAAGTCCCACTAACTTTTGATGTGCCATCTAATAAGACTGTTGATTTGAAAGGTGCCAAGACCATAACTGTGAAAACCTCAGGACATGAGAAAACACGGTTGTGTTGTCCTGCTGTGCAGACAGCACAAAATTGCCACCAATGTTAATTTTCAAAAGGAAAACCTTTCCAAAAAAAGTGACTCCAAAAGGAGTTGTTGTGCATGTTCATGAGAAAGGATGGATGGACAAAAATGGAATAAGAGTATGGGTTGAAAAAGTATGATCCAAATGTCCTGGAGGGCTTCTGAAAAAAACCTGCTTTATTAATGCTTGACCAGTTTAGAGCACATATTAGCGAAACCACAAAGAAGAGATTTAAAGAAGTGAAGACTCATCTAGCTTTAATTCCTGGAGATCTTACTAGCCAGTTGCAACATCTTGACATTTTCATCAACAAACCATTTAAAGTCTATATGTGAGAAGAGTGGAACAAATGGATGACTGCTAGTAATCATGATCTGACACCTACTGGATGAATGAAGAGGCCCACTATCACTCAAGTTTGTGAATGGGTTAAAACATCATGGCACTCAGTGAAGGACAAAATCATTGCATGGTCATTCAAAAAATGTGGTATTAGTAATGTCTTAGGTGAAATTAAAGATGATATGAAAATAGCGAAGAAAATAGCGATATATGAAAATAGCGAAAAAAGTGATATCAGTGATTGTGAGCGTTGATATTGTGAGCTTCCTAAATTCTGACACTAGCGATGATGAGTTCTTGGGATTTCCAGAAAATTAGAAGACTGCTTGAACTTTAAAGTCTCCCCTCATTGTTAATGACAGTGATGATGGTTCTTAATACCGCTGCTGACTTTACATGGTTGAAATATTATTCTATTATATTTTATTAAATATATTACTACACCATTTGGTTCAGAATATTTTTTTTCTTGTTTTCCTCCTCTAAATCTAGATGCATCTTATAGTCAGGTGTGTGTCTGAAAAATACGGTACCTTCAGAATCCTTAAGAAAAGAGAACAGAAGGTATCTTCAAATTAGCCATTGTTAATTTTTTGAACTGTAAAAAGCCACAACATAACTTCCTCTGTGGCACATGACTGTACAAATCACAGTTATCTCTCTATGATGATATAGAAGGTATTTCTATTTAAATTTTAATAATAGTTTTCATATCTGTATATATTCTTATGTATTTGCCAATTAGAATTATTTATATTTGTGCTCTATTTAGTTCAATTTTTGTCATGGATTTTGTGTTTCTTGAAGATGCTTAATTCACTAGCAGAACACCCCTGGAGAGGGCAAGAAAAACATCCCCCCCCCCTTTGTAGCTATTTAACCTCTTAAGATCATTGAACTCCAATATCCGGTTTGGAATCATGGCAGGACGTTTGAAGGTAGCAGGACTCTGCAAATCCCGCCTGATTCTACCTTGTTGGGGGACCCTAAAGGGCTAAAGTCATCTTGGAGGGGTGATGAAGAAAGAAGGGATCCTTGCTGATCGCAGGAAAGAGGCAGCTCTTCCGCTCGATCTGAGGCACCCTCCTGATCAATGAAGAAGAGAGACGGCCATCATGGCCGGACTGAAGCTAGGACAACCAAAGAAAGAGGAGCTGGAGTGGTTTTTATGAACAGTGGATTGGAACTGAATGAGGTGATTTTCAACTTTTATATTAGAGACCTAACCCCAAATAAATGAATTTCTGAAAGAAAGATTCTCTAAAGCGCTGAGAAAGTGGTGAGCTAACACATAGAAAGACCCAAAAGAGAAATGAAATTTTAATGGGAGACTACGAAGTTTTAAAATACAGAAAGACAGGACTGGATCATGCAGCATCATGAAAAGTGATTTTAATTTGCTGATAATATTGTTTGACTACTAGAAGAAATTGTATAAACAAAATGGACTCTGTGATTATTTGGCAATCAGCTATTATATTTTTGGCTTTGTTTTAATGCTGAAACTTTGGGCTGGGGTGCCATCTACTGGTGGAAAAAAGATACTATGTTATACTGGAAAAAACCTTGACAGAAACTCAGAAATTCAGGACTGATAAGAAAAAGGGAAACAGAGTGAACAACACTCTGAACAATACCTTTCTTTTTGCCTTTTGTTTGATATCTATTTCCTTTTCAGATGGTTGGGATTAATTTGTGAGCTTTTTGAAAATCTTCAAAATAGTGTGGATTATAAACAACAGGAATTTCCCTTGGAATTGAACATCTGACTATGTGGTTTAATGAGCTATGAGGAAATCTGGTGGGCCATTTTGGATTATAAATGCTGCTCGAGAGAACAGAATTTTACGAGGTGAAAGAAGAAAAGTTAAAAAAGACCAACAAATTTGGATAATTTAGAGGGAGCAAACTGGCAGATCTTGAGGATTATAAATATTGTGCATTCTGAGGAACAGTTCCAGGGTTGAATAAATTCTTCTAATATGGGCTTTTTGGTGTGATGGACAATTGGGACATTGGGATTTTGGTGGCTTATTGAATAATCTTTAGCCCATTAAATTAAAGTAAAATGTTACAACAGGGGAAAACAAATGCATTTCAAAAAGAAATTCTACTGAAGCTTCAATACATTCAGGAAGCTATGACAAGGAACCATAGGGAGATGAAGGAACTGATATTACACTAGGAAACTCAGCAAATGACAATGAAAAATGAACAAGAAATAGACAAGAAAGTAGAAAGAGCAGAGGAAAGAATAGAGGAGACAAATCAACAAATGACACAAACAGATAAAGATGAGGAAGAGATACTAAAAATTCTTGAAATGAGCAGGCAGATTATACTTTAAGATCTCAAAATATAGAAGACAACAAAGAGAAAGATCTCCCAGAAGTGATGAAAGAGTCATCAATGGGTGTGTTGGAGATTTGACAGTGAGATGTAGATTTAGAGGCAGATGAAATACTTAGATTAAATATGAGTAATGTAAGGAGATATAAGATCCCAAGGGAATCTCCCACATGGGAGATTATTCAAAAAGTCAATAAGAATTGAAATACTAAAAAGTGCAAGAGATGATGGATAGCTATCATCTACTTCTTAATGAATACTTCTTAATATAGGATTTGCTTGATTAAGAGTTAGAAAATAGAGGTAGAAATTAGAAATGGGGGAAATATTACTATGTACACTGCTATATAGAATATTAAAAGAACATTGAACTCAAAAATAAACTGATTTTTCTTGGCTTTAAGAAAGGGGTATGAAGTGAAGTAGATGCTTTAAAGTACCAATTTTTCCCTTCAAATCCAAGAAAGAGCCTTGGTGGCACAGCAGACTAAAGTGCTGTTAAATAGCACCAACTGCCTGCATTTACTTCCCTGTTCAGACCAGATCGCCTGATCCGGTAGTGATGGCAGCAGGTGGTTCAGAGAACCGGTAGCAAAAATCTCTGCCCCCCTCCCCCTGGCCAGCTGAGCCGCACAATCATCTTTTTCTTTGGCCGAAAAAATGCTTTTAAAAGTAAAAAAAAGAAAGAAAGCCTCTGATGATCACGCAGCTCAGCTGGGATCGTCAGAGCCTTTTAAAAGCATTTTTCTATAAACTCTTCAGCCAAAGAGGTTGTAGAAAAAATGCTTTTAAAAGAAAAAAAAAAGCCTCTGACAATCAGACAAAGAGTCCTGGTGGCGTAGTGGACTAATTCACTGTTATTAAGATCAGCTGCTTGCAATTACTACAAGTTCAAATCCCACCAGGCTCAAGGTTGACTCAGCCTTCCATCCTTTCTAAGGTAGGTGAAATGAGGACCCAGATTGTGGGGGCAATAAGCTGACTTTGTATAAATATACAAAAGTATGAAGGCTATTGCTTAACGCACTGTAAGCTGCCCTGAGTCTCCGGAGAAGGGCGGCATATAAATCAAATTAAAAAAAAAAACTCATCTGGGATCATCAGAGCTTTTTAAAAGCATTTTTTTTTACAACCTCTTCGGCCGAAGAGGTTGTAGTAAAAATGCTTTTAAAAATAAAATAAAATAAAAAGTTGGCCACGCCCACCCAGTCACATTACCCCCTTCCACCAAGCCACAGAACCAATAGTAACAAATTTTACATTTCACCATTGACCATAGGCCATCAATATGTGGCAGTGGTAAAGAACAAAGTAGTTTCCCTCCCAAAGGTCTCCCACCTAAATTTCTCCCTTTAATTTTAAGAGAATTATATTGTTGAAATTCAATCATTTTACTATCAATATTTAGTTGCTTGGTCCTAGGTCATGGCAGGAGGATAGCAAATGGGATTCTGGGGTTATTATTGTCTATCTGAATCTAATCTGGAAATTGCATGCAATTTAATCATAATCTCAATTTGAATGTAGAATCAGACAACAGGAAAAGTCACAATTTGTGACTTTTATATCTTGTAAACATTGATGATATAACATGATACCAAAATGGGCAGAGGAAGAAAGGCAAAGTAGATGAATGTTGCATTTTATCTACTTTGCACAAATGTTCTGTCATTCAAGAGATGTTTATGTGTTTGCTTCATAGGGAAATAAAATGTGTTAAGATTTTTTTTTCTGTTAAAGTGCATGCAAGGCTGGTTTCAAAAACAGCCATTACAGCTCCAGAACACAGAAAATTATGCCATTATGTATCACGAGAGAAACTAGTTACCATGGAGAACAAAACATTGTCATCACCAACTGAATACTCCAAATCTACCTGCTAATCAGAATGAAGCAGAAGGCCATGTTAATTACAAAACAAATTAAGTACCCTGCCAGTCCAGTAAAATGTAATGAAAAATGCAGTACATTAGATAAAGAATAACTCTTAGAAAGTTAAATGGATTCTGTATTAACAAAGAAATCATTTTAGATGCACATGGTTGCAAAGAATCATTACATTATTTAGGTGATAGGCAATCTGGTATCCTGATGAAACTTTGGATTTTATTTTTAAGATCATTGAGAGGCTGGGATTAATAAGAGTTCAAATGATTGGAAAACCATCTTGATGCTTAAATTAAAAGCTTCTATGAGTCAAGCTTGATTCCTAGTAACTTCTCAATGGACATATCCATGCAGTTTTCTTGGCAATCATATGGAAGAGGTTTGGTGTTGCCTGTTCCAAGGATATGGGTTGACTTCCTATTCTGTTTTACAGCTGTGGAATTATTGTAGAAGAAGCAGCAGAGGCTGGAGGGTAGAGTCAAGAGAAGGAGGTGGAGTTAAGGAATCAATCTGGAGTCATTACAGTGATACAAGTCCAGCCTCCCTTGAATTCAGTTGACTCTTATTTAGCACCAATTTCATGCTGATGATTGGTTAACTAGATTCATCTGTATAGGTATAAACAATAAATTTTCTTAATTGGAATTTAATGTGTGATCCCAATTCTTTTTTTTAAAATAATTTTTTATTTGTTTAAAAGTACAAACAAAACAAAACTAGTGACTATAAAACATACAAAACAAAACATGAAAATAAAGAGTTCAAATATACATTTTGTCAAATATATCACAAAAGTAATGTATGTTCTTATTTGTGTTTTGACTCTTCCTTGTTTGATCTTATTCATATATCTATCTTTATGATTCACTGTTAACTTATGTTAGTGATTTATGTTCCTGTTTCTGTAACTCCAATTGCTCCCTATTCTTTTTTCCTTTTTCTATTTTTCAACCAAATATACCACTTTTCCCATACTAGATAATAATCGTGTTCATCTTTATCTTGTAATTCTTTTGTGAGTCTGTCTATTTCTACATGTCTGTCCATGATCTGGTGCTCTCACATCATACCCAACCTTGCTTAGTTTCTGCACCTAGATAAGATCAATCAAGTGCAACAATCTGCTGACTAACTACGATACTTCCTCATCTAAATTTGTTATCTTTAATTTAGACCCATTTAATTAATAATTATTAATTTGTTGTTAATTACATTGTTTCATCAAAGAACTGGGACATCAGAGTGACAACTGAAGTCCATATTGCTAACACTATAGTATTCCAAATTTTAACACATACCTTGAAACTGAACCATTAAAAATTGAGTGAAGGGAAAATTTACACCTTACAATTGTGTTGAGAATAAAATTGGAATTAAGACAAATCAGTACTAGATGAAATACAACCAGACTACTCAGGAGAAATCATAATAATAGAGCAAAAATTTAAATCTTCTGAACCAATAAAGAGAAGGCAAGATTAACCAGACTTTTACACTTGGAAAAATCAAATGCAAATGAAAATACCTCCCTGCAACGCTAGAAGGAGACAGCTGTATTAGGAGGAATCTGACAGCATCTTTTCCGATCAGCAAACTTTATTAAAAGGCATAAACGTTTGTGAGCTGCAGCTCATTTCATTGGATGCATCTTATGGAATACATACAGATATTGTAAAGAAATTCCTCTCTACCAAAAGCTATACTCTATATTAGATGAGCTTTGCAGACTGCTTTGTGAATTCAATTATATTCTTCAATTAGCGGTATCCTTCTCTCTGCAATTCTACTTTCCACTCCATCAAAGAACAAAGATTTAGTTTACTAAATCAATTTTAACCTCCATTAGTTTCAATATTGCCTTTCTCTGACACTTAATTTCTCTTTTTAATCTGACATTTTGCAGCTTGTACTGCTCAGTCTTTCTTATAAGGTATCTTATCAATTTATGGATTATGGGACTGTTTATTTTATCAGCAAGTATATTAAGGCAGATCCTCTGATACTTTTGATACCCCAAATAGTCCTTGAGGTATAAAATTACAATGGTGCCTGCGCCTTATGGTCACATGTTGCGATGGCCATTAAGTGAAGCATCTCACAACAATTCCCCATCCCTTTCTCCCCGAAACAATTGTTAAATAAACTTACAAGTTGTTAAGTGGAGCATTGGTTGCCTCAGTGATGGGGGAGGCCCTTGGAGGCATAGCATAGACTCAGACTCACCTCCCCTAGTCCTCCCAAGGCCTCCCTCTCCCCTATGGCAGCAACAATATTTACAACTACCAAAATTAAATAACATGAACTCCATAGCATTTATAGACTTTTGAATACTTGTATAAATCATGTTAGCAAAGCAGAAGGGGTCACTTCCTCCCTTTGATGCATGGTGTGATTCTGAAAGCAGCTGACATGTTTCCAGTGGCCGAATTGCATTCTAATATTGCCACTGTTTCCATGTGACCATGGGAAAGTTATTTTGCTGTCTTAACAAGGTTTGCACAGCTTTGTTCTGATCAGTGTATACTTGAGGCAAAATCAGCTTCATAGTTCACTCTACTTTAGAAACAGAAAAAAATCTGCAAATATTTTCTCATAAAATATCCCATGGTAGTAAAAGAGGCATCTCTATTCTGATAATATTTAACTCTAATGGCTAGAAATTATAAGGTAAAAAAAATGGAAAATTACTAAATTAAGAAACCCCTGAAGTTTAATATTCATATTTGCTATTTAGAATACATTCAGCCTCTTTGATATGGTATATCTGGAATGAATATAATTCAGAGTGGGAGCTGACAAAACTCTCAAATATGAACTGAGGTATTGCAGAGAAAGATATCTTAAAAACTGGAAGGAAAACTCACATTTTGATTGCTTTTTCCTTCCTCTTTGTTTATTAATCTTCTCTTTGACTTTTTAAATGACAAATTTTATTTTTTAAATTACAAATTCAAAATAAGATTAAGTCTTTTGGGAGAAAAACTAGGGAATGCAGCAGAATGAATAAAGCAGGAATTGGTCTCTGTCAAATCCCTACAGTTTAAAATAATGTCACAGGGTTTATACACATTTGTGGTTCCCAAGATTAGCTCCTAAAGGAAGTGATTTTCTACTAGGCTAGGAAAGCTAAAAAATATAATATCTATAACTAATACTATGTTGCTTTTCATAGCTGTATAAAGTATAATAAAGGTGTTAGTATGGTTTATTCCATTCTCCAACATACATTGTCCTTACAATGGAAATAAAAGTGAGCTTAGAGTTGTTGGGAGAAATGTCCATCTGGGTTCAGTTCCAAATGGGGAGAAAGACACTGGAAACATGGAGACTATTTGGAAAGATGGTTTAATGGTGGACAGGAGCACATGGTTTGAGGTACTGGGCAAAATGAGCACATGGGTGAAACAGAGAGAGAGATTTATACCTTCTCTTGGGCCCTGCCTTGGCGCTTCCTGTTCCTGTGCAAAAAATGTATTCTGATTGGTTTTCAGACTCCCATGGGACAGTCTTAGTTTCTTTAACATGCTTTTCCTTTTTTCCTGTTCTGCTAATAAAAGAGTTATTTTTTATTCCTTGTATATCAAATTTTATTTAAGAGGAAGTCATTTTATCAGAAAGACTACTCCAGGTGCCAAACCACTTCTTGTTTTGTTTACTGAAAAAATAAATCACTTTGATTAAAATTTACTTTCTGTTGGATCGGCACGGGGAAAAGAAATGTGACTCAGCTGCAGTCCATTCAGCACTTTATTTAATAGGAAACAGAACTGCCAGCTGAGCTGCCAAGCCTCCTTTTATGCGGCTCCGGCAAGCCAGCCGGACAATGACAGCTATTTAAAACTCCCGCCGGTGGAATCAGCCAATCCCCCGGTGGATGTCCTTATAGGGACATAACAGCCCTCCCCTCTTAGTTCTTAGTCTGTCAATCTGTGACTCATGCAGGTTACGTAGTCGTGCAGGTAGGCGGGATGATTAATGGTCCTCCCTGATCTATGTGGTTCAGTTCTTCCCTCGACGCTGCTGTGGAAGGGTCGGGCTCCTGTTCTCTCCTGTCCCTGCGGCGGAAAACCCCGGGACTCGGCTGTTGAGTTGCAGGGCCTCACCTAGCGCCTCCGGCTGAAGTCGAAGAGTCCCTCTGCAGTCGGTGAGATCCCTCTTCCCGGCCAGGATGCTGGGTGCTCAGTTCCTGGTGTTCGCCCCACACTCGGATTGGGCAGCTGAATCTCGGTAGGACCTTCAGTTCTTTTCCCTTTTCTTCACCTCCCGTTCTGGGTTTCCCACAGTCGGTGGTGGCAGGACATCCCCATGGGTGTGTTCCTGCTTGTCATTGTGGTTGTTGTCAGCCGGCCCTGCAGGGTTGTTGCTGGCCTACCTTGTCGGGGTTGAGTAGGCCTCCCCCGCAGGGGTGGTGTAGGTCTCCCTGGCTGGGGCGATGCTGAACCTCGTCGTTGGTATGGCATGAGTCCCCCTCATCGGGGTGGCGAATACCTACCTTACTGGATTGGTGTGGGCTCGCCTTGTTGGGTAGTCGCCAGTCTACTTGGTTGTATTGGAAGCCTCCTTCTCTGGGGAATCGTTGGTCATCATTGTTGGCGGGATGATGCCCCGTTGTGCTGGGTGGTCGCTGGTCTACTCCACCTGTTGCGTTGCAGTGGGGGTGGCCCACCGAGCCAGGTTGGTGCCGGCCTACCTCATCGAGGTGTTGCAGGCCCACCTCGTCGGAGTGTTGCAGGCCTACCTCGTCAGGGTGTTGCAGGCCTACCTCGTCGGGGTGTTGCAGGCCTACCTCATCAGGGTATTGCAGGCCTACCTCATCGGGGTGGTTTTCCTCGACTTCCCTGCACCTTTTCCGGAGTTGGTCGATGTGCCGCCTGCAGGTCTGTCTGTCGTTCAGCTCCACTTCGTACAACCTTGGACTGGTCAGTCTTCCGATTTGGCCTTTAATCCACTTGGGTGGGGCCTGAAAATTTAGTGCAAAGACCAGGTCTCGACTTCCGATGGCACCACGAAAGCGTCAAGGACGCTCGGACATGAGCGCCCGCTCCGTGGTTTTGTAAAAGCCCCCGAATAGCTGGCCAACGCTGTCGGGAGGCTTGAAAGTCCCAGGCAAAGGGGATAGTGAAAAGCAGGCAGGTGTGGGTAGAGTTCCCCAAGGCCCCCCAGAGAAAACTCTGGGGTGCAAAATGTGGGAACTCCCCAGAAACCAGCCAAGTAGCTCCAGACCCGGAACGACTCTGCTGAAGCAGAGCAAGATGCCACGACCACCTCAGCAACTCAATTTTAAATCATCTATGGGTAATACAATTTTAAGAATTATTTGTAACGTGAATCTCAGGTGCTGGCTGAGCAGATCAGGAGAACAATAATGAAGGCAGAAAAATCTTTAACTCCGTTTGAAACAGGAAAAAAAATGGTGCCTGAGGGCGTGGATGAAAGCTACTAGTGAAAGTGATTGTTAGCGCTTGTTAACATTTGTAACAGAAACAGAGCTACCAGATTACACCGTAAAGTGGAAGTGGAATGGAAAAGAACCGGGTACTGACTTTAAATAAGTTAGATGCCTAGATTGTGTGGTTAATATATGGTTTCTGTCTGATAGCTGAATAAGTATAAGATGAAATATGGCTGACATTAGACCTGCAGGATTATTGCCTGGTGAATCAGCAAATTCCCAAGTTGTGACTACAAAAGTTTTTCAAGAACTTTTAGTCTCTTCTACCTCTATTATTTCGGCTTCAATTGAAAGAACTTTTCAAAAAAATAATTGGAGGAATAATAATGATTTGCTGGTTGAAAAACAAAATGAAATTAATCAGAAGAGTTTGGAGAGAGAAATGCAGGTTGTTGGGACTAAACTGCAGGAAGGAACAATGGAAGAGGTTTTGGCAGACATTTCCACCCAGCCTACAGAAGAGTTAGAATTGAATCTATCACTAGAAGTGGATAAACTATTTGGCAACAATTGGTGGTTTTATAAACAAAGGAGTAAATTGCTGGATTATACAAGCAAGAAAGGACGAAATGGGGGGTTTAAGCCCAAGCCAAAGAAAAAGATTATAAAAAGAAAGTGAGTTTTCATGATACATCAACCTCAAATCAAGCCTAAGAAATTTTCAAAAATAAAAGGAGGGGCAGGAGGAATGCTGAAAGAATTATGGAAAAAGAAAGATTGGAAAAAATACAAGAAAAAGAAGAAAAAGTTTAATTAAACTGGCAGTTTTAAAGGTTACTCTAAAGCAAGGATATTTTATATACAAAAATGATAATTCTTTAAATGTTATGAAGGTACTATAATGATTAAATAAAAACTTGAAGGATACTCTCCGGAAAGTTTTGAATTTATATTTGTAGAAATGATTTAAGAAGTTTTACTGATGATTTCAAAAGGTACATGAGATAAAAAGTTTAAGGTTTTTAACATGTTTAATTCTAATAAGTAAAAAGGATGGATAATAATTTAAGTTTTATTATAGAAATGTTGAAAATGAACAGTGTTTGAGATTGTGGGAAGGATATTTGTCTAGGTTTTTTTATTCTTTTTCTTTAATGTTGTAATATTTTTAAGTTAATGAATTGATTGGGGAGTTAAAGTGTTTATGGGAAATTTTAAATTTTATAGTATGTTAGTATATTTTAGCATATGTTTGTGAGGAATGCTGAAAAAATTATGGAAAAAGAAAGATTGGAAAAAATACAAGAAAAAGAAGAAAAAGTTTAATTAAACTGGCAGTTTTAAAGGTTACTCTAAAGCAAGTATATTTTACATATTTAAATGTTATGAAGGTACTATAATAATTAAATAAAAACTTGAAGGATGCTTTCCGGAAAGTTTTGAATTTATATTTGTAGAAATGATTTAAGAAGTTTTACTGATGATTTTAAAAGGTACATGAGATAAAAAGTTTAAGGTTTTTAAAATGTTTAACTCTAATAAGTAAAAAGGATGGATAATAATTTAAGTTTTATTATAAATGTTGAAAATGAACAGTGTTTGAGATTGTGGGAAGGATATTTGTCTAGGTTTGGTTTTTTTTCTTTAATGTTGTAATATTTTTAAGTTAATGAATTGATTTTTAAATTTGGGAAAAAAGAATTTAATTTAATTGATTTAGAATTTGTAAAAGGGAGGTTGATGAATTTGAATAAGGGGAGTTAAAGTGTCTATGGGAAATTTTGAATCTTATAGTATGTTAGTATATTTTAGCATATGTTTGTCTTGCAATACCCTGTTTCTGCTCTGGGAGGTCTAGGGTGGGGGGAGGGGGGGGTTGGATGGGTTGGGGATAAAAATTTGGATACAAATGTGTGTTAAAGGAGAAAGGAGACAGGGGGTAAAAGGGGGGGGGAGAAATGTGAAATGTTACTAAACTGTAAGAAAATGAAGAAACAAATGACTGTAATTGTAATATATTATGTTTAATAAGACAGGGGGGGAGAAAATGTATTCTTATAAAACTTTTTAATAATAAAAAAAAAAAGACCAGATCTCCGCTTACGAAGCTCCGCGGAGGCTGTGAGTTGTTCGGTTTGTCTTTCAGGTTGTATTGTGAGTGAAGCCGATCTAGCGGTGATCGCAGGAGTTCTGCTGGGCTCTTTTTGGTGGTCGAGTGCCGAGTAATGTGTTGGGCAAACAGGAATTTGTCAATTTTTTCCTGCCAGTCCCTAGCGTCCATTTTGGTGAGCATATCTTTGGTGAGCCTCACCATTTTCTCCGCTTGCCCATTTCCAGCCAGGTCTGTATGGGGTGATGAGGGCATGCCTAATGCTCTGTTCCGCCAGGAAAGCTTCCATTGTTTTGGATGTCAGTTGCGGGCCGTTGTCCGACACCAGGATGTCCGTGTGTGGCAAACAGTCACCGGAGTGCCTTGATAGTGGCTTCTGTCGTGATGGTGGACATTGCTATTACCTCCAGCCACTTCGAGAAGGCATCCACCACGATGAGAAACAATTTCCCGTCCACTGGCCCCACGAAGTCGATATGGATCCTCGTCCATGGGCTGCTGGGTGGTTCCCACTCTGTTGGCTAGGCTTGTGGGGGCACCGGTCTCGCCACTTGGCACGGGTCACATCTGGCGATCCAAGCCTTGTAAAGCCTTGTAAATATGCTCAACAGAAAAAACTGCGGAGCTTGAGAGTTTTGTCCCTCTGGGTGTGCTTGGCCACTGTGGTTGATGAAATGGGGCACAGTTAGTCCTCATCAATGTGGTAGAGCCCAAGAGTGGGTGCCAGGTCTACCACTGGTTCTTGAATGGGGCATCTGCTGAGGGCATCGGCATTGCAGATGTTCTTCCCGGGTCTGTGGATTAGTTTGTAGGAATACCCGGAGAGAAAGATGGCCCAGCGTGTCATCCTGGGCGACATGTAGGTGGGCGTTTGCTTGTCCCCTGTCAGTAACCCCAGCAATGGCTTGTGGTCTGTTACTATTGTGAAAATCCTTCCATAAATGTACCCATGGAACCGTTTAATGCCAGCTACGATAGCTAGGGCTTCTTTGTCCAGCTGGCTATAGTTCCATTCTGCAGAGGACATCATTTTTGAAAAGAAGGTGATGGGGGCTTCAGAGCCATTGGGCAGCTGATGGCTGAGGACAGCTCCCACTCCGTACAGTGAAGCGTCGCATATCAGGGACAGTGGAAGTGACTCATGATACTGCATGAGGATGCTGTCTGATGAGAGGAGTCTTTTGATTTTTTGGAATGCTGCCTTTTCATCTTCACCCCACTTCCAAGGGACCGCCTTCCCTAAGAGTCGATGGAGTGCCTCAACAACAGTGGCTTTCTGTTTTAAAAAGACACTGTAAAAATTCAGTAGTCCCAAGAAAGCCTGAAGCTCCATTTTAGTTTTGGGGGCTGGAGCTTCATGTATTGACTTAGCTTTGCTTTTGGTGGGGTGAATGCCCTTGCTATCAATTAAATAGCCCAGGAACTCGACCTCCTGGACTCCAATAATGCACTTGTCCCTTCTGACTCTTAGACCCTTCGCCTGGCACCTTTGCAGGGCAAGCCTTAGCCTTTCCATTAATTGGGTTTCTGAGTCTCCGGAAACTAGTACGTCATTGAAGTATGGCACAACCCCTGGAATACCTTGTAATAGGCATTCCATCATTGATTGGAATATGCCCGGGGCAGCGCTGACTCCAAATTGGAGGCGATTGCATTTAAATGCATCCCTATGTGTGACAATGGTTTGTGCCTCCACAGTCTTTTCATCAACTGGCAGCTGCTGGTAAGCCTGGGCCAAGTCCAGTTTTGCGAATATGGTCCCGCTGCCAACTGAATGCAACAGATGTTGCACCACTGGAACGGGATATGCGCTCTGCTGAAATGCCCAATAAATTGTACACTTATAGTCGGCGCAGGTGCACACAGATCCATCATGCTTCATGGGGGTCACAATGGGGGTCTCCCATGCTGCAAGATCAATCGGTTCCAGAATGCCCTGGGTGATTAACTTGTCCAGCTGGGCATCAACTTTAGGCCAGAGGGTGAATGGAATTCTGCGGGGCTTTAGCCGAATAGGAGCAATTTTGGGGTCTAAATTGAAAGTGATGGGTTTCCCTCGGAATTTACCTAGGCTCCTGTCGAAGATGTCCCTGAAGTCATCTAGGAGCTGGTCAAATGTATTCTGCTGGATTTGATTAATGCCGCCAATGGTGAGCCCTAAGAGCCTGAACCACTCCACTCCTAGCAGGGTCGGTCGGGTCTCCTTCACGACAGCAATGGGCAGGTCCCCTGCAAAGTCTTTGAATTGCACGTTGATCTTGGTCATCCCCAAGATTCTGATGGGATGCCCCCCAAAATCCACCAGTCTTGCTTGTAGTGGCTCGAGGTTTCTTTTGGAGCGTAGCGGTTTGAGTTTTTTCAGTTGCCCCCAGTCTATGATTGAATAAGGCGATCCCAAGTCGATTTCCATGGGGCATGGTGTCCCTTCCACATGGACAGTCATGTGGAACTTGTCGGATCCCTTGACATCTGCGTGTGCTATTGTGGTCTGATGGATCCCTCTGCTCTTTATGTGGCTTTCTCCATCTCGCCAGGGGTATTGGGACCATTTGGATGACCTCTGCTGTTCGCGATCCTTGGTCCTGGGAGCCTCTACGACTAGTTCTGCCACTCTGCATGCCTCAGCAATGTGGCCCTTTCTCCTGCAATGTCTGCAGATCGCATCCCACCAGCGACATGCGGATGGTCCCCATTGCAGCTGGCACAGCATTCCTCCAAGCTGCCATCTTGATGCTTTTCCCACCTTTGAGGTCTTGTGACCTTATGGACCGCCATTTCGACTTCAGAGTCAGACCCGGTGGGGGTCTCATCTGAAGATTGTTGGGGATCCCTGTGGATCTTGTGAATCCCCTTGGATCTCCTCATCGTGGCTGCTGCTCTGTTGGAAGATTTGGTGGCCATGGCTTCTTCGATCCCGTCTTTTAAGGACACTTTCTTCCAGCTGAGAAGTTTCTTTTGGACTGATCTGTCCCTCATTCCGAAGACTATTCGGTCCCTCAGCTAGACATCCACATTCTCGAACTCACAGCTGGCTGCGATTTTCCGGAGCACCGATACGAAATCCTTGATCAATTCTCTGTCGTACTGGTTCTGCTGATGGAAGTTGAACCAGTTGGCTAATGGGGTGCTCGATGAGGTGTAATGTTCCTGGAGGACTTCTTGGAGCTTGGTCCATGGCATCTGCTCAATGTCTCTCAGTGCCATGAGGTCCATGGCCATTTCCAGGACCCCGGAGCTGCAGTGAGCCAGGAACAGGGCTCTCTTCCTGTTATCGTCCAGGTCGGCGAATCTGCTGCCCACCAGGAATTGTCTGAATCAGACCCTGAATGACTTCCATTTCTCCTGGCTCAGCTTGAATGGAGGCAGCAAGATCTGTGGTCCGGCCATGGTTCAGTGATTCAGCTCTGGCGATTCCGCTTCAGTGATCAGCTCTTTTTGGGTGGTGGTGGCGATTGTACCTGTTGGTCTGTCATCAGTTCTTTGCTCGTCCTTTGTTGCCAGTGTTGGATCAGCACAGGGAAAAGAGACGCAACTCTGCTGCAGTCCGTTCAGCACTTTATTTAATAGGAAACAGAACTGCTGGCTGAGCTGCCGAGCCTCCTTTTATGCGGCTCTGGCAAGCCAGCCAGCCAATGACAGTTATTTAAAACTCCTGCCGGTGGAATCAGCCAATCCCCTGGCGGATGTCCTTATAGGGACATAACACTTTCATTTTCTAAAAAAATATCAATATACTATTTTGGCTTTGCAGAGTGATTGCATTGATACAATCAACAGTCTTCCTTGAAATCAAGATGATTTAACTTACTAGTTGAATAAACTAGGTTCAACCTCTGCTTGATTATAATCACTATCAGAATCGCTCCTAGACAATTATGAATTAGTTTTGAAGTTTTGGGGAAAAAGTAATACTAGAATAGTGTACAAGTGTGGAAAGGAATCCCTGCAGTTTAATATTTGTATTTGCTATTAGAGTATATAGTAATTATTTCATTATTTCTTCTGTGAACATTATTTCTATACCGTGAGCAACTGCAACTGTAACCACCTCCAACTCTACAACATTAAAACAAGACATAATTGGAAGCTAGAATGGTCTTGGATTGCATTGTATTGCAGTGTCATCAATTCCAGCAGTAATGAAGTTTGTGAAAGAACCTTTTGCTTCTCTCCCAGATAAGGCCCTGACTAGTGAAAATTAAGAGTAATTCCCCCACCTCACCACTCAGAATTTCTTCCCTTGTTCTCTCCCATTTTGCCTACCACTCAGCATTTCATCTTCACAAAGGATGTTGCATTAAAGCACTGTTAGCAAAGAATTTCTGTGATGTCTGAATTGAACTCCTTAGCCCTCTCCACACCTTGCCATTTTCAATTTATTATAAATCTTCCCAGGTGCAAAGAGCTCCAGGCAGATACTCCCCCTCCCCAAACAATAACATGTAACTTCCAATTGCATAATGGAAACAAATCCATGATAAATAACTTACATCCAGCCTAGCTCATTTGCATAGTTTCTAGCACTTATAAGTCATTCTTAAGGGTATGGAAATACTTGTGAAACCTCCAGCAAGCCTTCAGTTCTTGATGTTATCATGGAAAATATATCAAAAATCGTGGAGCACTTTTAATGGTTAAGAAGGCAGCTTTTAAAATATTACTTTGTTATACACAGCTTCTTTGAGACAAAGGAAAAAAATGCCAGGACTATTTATCTGGCAGAAAATATAGAAGACTCTATTATGACCACATCATGCCATTTCTGCCTGGGTGAGCACAGTAGATAAAAGGTTTAACCCAACAAATCAAATAAATGTTTACAAGACTCATTTATGATATGATCCAGGTAGCATGTCTGGCTTTAGGATTGATCAAGAAGGCCAATGTCCCCCTTCTCCACTTCAAAATGCATGAAAGGGACAACAGAATTGAAATCTAAGCTGTGTTTGAGAGAAAGTGTATTTCTTCAAAATCCATGCATAGCAGTGGCAAAAAACATGGAGGGTCCAAAAGGAAAAAAATGCATCAAAGGCATCTGGCCCTTTCAATTCCTGGCAAATAGATGTGGAAGAAATGAAGGTAGTGACAGATTTTATTTTCCTGGACTCCAAGATCACCGCAGATGGGGACTGCAGCCAAAAAATTAAAAACCACTTGCTCCTGGGGAGGAAAGCTATGGCAAATCTAGACAGCATACTAAAAAGCAGAGACATCACCCTGCCAACAAAAGTGCATATAGTCAAGGCAATAAGTACTAGAAGATTATACAAATTATGTAACTACAATTACACAGGTATCCTGACCCCTATATTGAAAATATTCAGGACAAAAATAATCCCAATGCTTGGTGCAGAGTTATGGAGCCTTAATAAAACTACCCATTCAGACCTATTTTTTGAAGATGCATATTGGGACCTGATAAGAATTCATCTGTCCCTGAAGTTAGACAGAAACAGGTATCCATTCCTTACAAAGTCATTTATAATTAAAACTTTCATATAATGGCAGAGGGTCCATTCAATGGACCTCAATAGACTTCCCAAAATATACTTAACAAAACAGATAAGTATGGCTCAGCCCAACTCCTGGGTCAGCCAACTCTCCAAAATTATTTCACATGAGTTTTCTATTCAGCATCTACTCTCAAAGGCTTCTCAGACAAGAACACTATTTAAACAGAGAGTCCTAGAAATTAGTGCTCAAACTGACATGGAATTATTGGTTAAAATTAGATCCTTAAATTAGTCTTAAATACACCCCCATCAGGTTAAATATTTATTATTCAATATTATTGAAAAGAAACAGCTCACTGGGATGCAAACCACAGATAATCATATTTTCTTTTGGGCTTAAATATATATATTGTAAGCAGAACTGCTAAATTGATAACTAAATAGTCCTAAGAACCTGATTAATTGAACAAATAGGGTGCTCTGTAAAGGAGGTTCATTTATCTGATTATTGACACAATGTATCATCACATATATTTTATCACTGTATTTATTCCTCTCATTTTATTCTAAAATGAGACCATATATTTTATTTTATAAGTTTGCAAGACTAATTAGTTAATAAACTACCGTATATACTCGAATATAAGCTGAGTTTTTCAGCCCATTTTTCAGGCTGAAAAACGCCCCCTTGGCTTATATTCGGGTCACCAAAAAAATGACTTTTTCCCTGCAACTGGCTCCCAAGGCTTGCTAGAGGCATGAGGAGGGTGCCTAGCAAGACTCTCTGCAGCCCCCTGGAAGCAAAAACGGGCTGGGGGGGTGGCTTTAAGGGAGAAAGAAACAAAGAAATCCTCATGTTTGGGGAGATCCCATGTGCACTGACCTTGAGTTGAGAGCTGATTGTAATTGGCTGCTAGCTAGCCTTCTTGTAATTGGCTGCTAGCTAGTGGGTTCTCCCAGCTTGGCTGCCTCAGGAATTCTGGGAGTTGAAGTCCACAGGTACTAAAAGGGCCACATTTGCCCAGCCCTGGTATCTCTTAACAGAGGCTTCAACTTGCCTGAAATTAGATCAAGCCAGTGACTGGGTGGGCATGGCTAGCTGGTCATGTGATATATCTGGACCCGGCAATGTTGGTAAATTATCGTCCGGTCTCCAACCTTCGCTTTTTGGCGAAGGTTGTTGAGAATGTGGTTGTGCAACAGCTTCCCCGGTACCTGGATGAAACGACGTATCTGGATTCGTTCCAGTCGGGTTTCAGACCCGGGTACAGCACGGAAACGGCATTGGTCGCGTTGGTTGATGATCTCTGGAGGGCCCGGGACAGGGGTTGTTCCTCTGTCCTGGTCCTGTTAGATCTGAATCAGTTAAGCTTTAGTTTCCATTACCAATTGAATTTGACCAGCTGGGTTAATTCAGTTCAAAGCATCAGATCAATCTGAAAAATTAATCTGTTTTAAATAATCTATTCATTCACATCAATCTGAATCCATAATTCAGTTAAGGACTTGATAAGATAAAGTATATGTGTGCACTGAAGCATCAAATCTTTAAAACAAATTAAATAGATACATCAGATCAACCCCCTGATTATTTTAAATATTTGAGTGGAAGAGATGATCAAATTTTAATCACCTCTAAATTAAAGCAGCAAAGTTTTGCATGGACCCACAAAATACATATGTGTCTACTTTTTTACTTCTTGAAAGATCTAGATTTCCAAGAAAAAAGTTAAAAAAAACATGGTTGCACTCCCTTCGTTGACTTCTTCCTCACACTCCCTGTAAATATTTAGAACATATGGGGGGGGGGGGAGTTACTGTGGCTCATAATAGATACAAGTACTGGCTCATTCTAAAAATCTGATTTTAGGATTACCCAAGTTTTAAAACTTTAAATATTAATGCATTTATCATAAGTTTTTCTGGATCACAGTCCATCAAAACTGATTCCCAGAGCCTGATCCACACACACACACAAAATGTTGTAATACAGTTGGTTTTTATAGTGCTCTAAGTCTCTGCAGATTTTTCTACAAAGATCTAACAAAAACTTTTTTTTAAAATGGTTATCATGCCATTTATCCATATGGGTTGAATATTTTGGAAAATTATTCTAACAGAATGAAATTGCTGACCTTCTGATATGTTTTTGAAACAGATTAAGTCTAATTAAAAAAGTATTTGATTCAGTTTTATATAAACAAGAGTCAGTAATTCTGATCTGTAATTTAGTTCAAGGCAAGCTGTCAAGTAAAAATGGTGCTGTCTGTATAGTGACTCATCATGAAGTCAATCTGAGCTGATTTTGCTCAATTAAATGAAGCACATGTTTCACATTTGGTTCCTCAGAGAACTCTCCTTTGATCTGTTCAGTTTCACCTGCCTTGATTCATTTCATGTCAAATAATGCTTGACAGCGCAATGCCTGACCAATTGGAATTTGTAACCCGTTGCTTCATTTGTCTCACTCTTGCATTGCCTGATTTCAGCTAGTTCATCTGGGCAGTAAATTCTAACACAAACTGCTTTCTAAAAAAGTTCAAAACTGATTTCCTATCTTGTTGTTGCAAATTTGCAGTAATTTATACCATCATTCCATTTCTGATACATGTACGCAACTACAAAACTATCCAATACTGTCACCTCTATCATTTGTTCTATCTTTCTAGTTGCACCTCTCATCTTCCTATTGAGAGTGATAATTGAGGTGAAGATTTTTGCCCAATATTTCTAATTCTGGAATATTATTTTCACATAATATTCTACAAGATAAACAGAGCAAATATGGATCAAACACTGTTGTATAAGGAATGTGATAGCCAAACCATCCACAAATATGTACATTCTAATATTAAACTGATGGGAATAATTTGGTAGTTTTTTATGTGGTAAAGACAAAGAAACAACCATGAACACAATCAGCCTGTTTAGCCAGCCAGATTGTATTCGCATATGTACAACATGCTAAAGAGTTTCACACAATTATATAATGTAATAAACGTAAGGGTACTGTATACACAGGCATAAATGAATATTTTAAACAATACTTTCTTCAGTATGATAGAGACAAGCAATAAACTTTTGAACTTGTCTCTAAGCAGCCTTCAAAAGCCTTCAAGGTGACCTTTACAATTGTCTTCAGAAATTGCCACCATGCTGGATGTTTTAAGTGTTCAGAACGGGGAATTATTAAACAATATGAAGATTAATCATTTGTAACTGCATTTAATCAGGGATGTGCAAAACTCTGTAGTCAAGCATTTGACAGAATGTTCTGTTTATCTTCTTAATGGCATTAATCCTGCCATTCCCTGAAATGTCTTTTATTTTGTTTTCTGGAAGTGATTTTTCAAGAACAGGAAGTAATTTGCAGTATTCTACACTTGGTCTAATTCCAAAGCAGAAATAAAATGGTATGTTCCAAAAATATTGAAACCTTAACTCTAATTAATTGTGTGACTAAGCCTGTGGCATTTTATGAGTTTATAATTAATTTAACACAATTACTTAAATAAAATTTGGCTTTTATTTTAATTCCACCAATTTCTTTTCCTTCTGAGCCTGCCTAGGTCTTGACATCTAAAAGTTTTACTTATTATCCATGCCAACACATTCTGGACCAGTTTCATTTTTAGCTTATCTTCAAACTCTACTCAATAAACAGTAATGGTAAAAGTTTCCCCTGTCCAGTCATGTCTGGCTCTAGGGGTGGTATTCATCTGTTTCTTAGTGTTGTACAATGACACTTCCGTGGTCATGTCATAACAATATGCCACAGTGCATGGAATGCTCTTAACTTCCCACCAAAGTGGTATCTATTGATCTATTTGCACTTGGCTGCTTTTGAACTGCTAAGTTTGCAGGAGCTGGGGCAAATAGGGGCTTACACTGTGTTGTGGTACTCAGGTCTTGAACCTGGGCTTTCCAGCTGACAAGTTCAGCATCTTTAACCACTGGGTCATCATCCCCACCCCACCCCCACAAATAGTAAATCAAGCTCCACAAACAAGGCACATGGCTTTATTCAATGACAACAAACAAATACTCTGCCTCCCATCTCTTTTGAAAGCATCTGTTTTCAAAGTCCACTTTCTGTTTTGCCATTTTTGGGGGTTTAAATATCAGCACACAGGTATTCACAACAGATGTTGTGTTTATGGAGTGTGAGACTGCATAGAAAGTCAAAGTCCCAGGTGCTGCTTGAAGCTAGTAGTTGTGAGCACTCTAGGTACCCACTCTGGAGGCTCAATAGGATGCTGTGAGTCCAGATATTTTGAGCAGGTTTAGCAAGCATCTATGGAAAGAAAGCAGTGACTTCAGCCCTCTTTGATACAATTAAAATTATATATTTTATACAGGAGAGCTCCTGGATGGATGGAGGAAAAAAATCAGCAATCCACCATCACTCCAAAGGTGGTCTAGAAGCCACAAGGGCTATGCAACCTCACTAGTTAAGCTATCTCCATTTCTGATCAGATTCTGATATTTTCAGGTTTGCCTTTCAGTATCTCTTGTAGGGGCAGGAAAAACCAAGACACAATCCAGCTTTCCCAAATAGGAAACAAGGAACCATGGTCTCCATCTTTTCCCAACAACTCTCCAACATCCCAGAAGCCCAGAAATAGAATTCAAAATGCCTGAAATATCCACCCAAAATTTAGCTTTCGCAGGCAATGCTGGTTAGATCCCTTGGGGCCTCTTTGTGGGCTTGTCCTTTGTGGGGAGACCCAAAGCACCCCTCCATTCACTTCCAGACATTTTCCACAACATTTTTCAAAGCATGATGTGCTTTGGGGGATGGGGGGCAAGGGGATGGGGGCTCATGGGGGAGAAGGCTCATTGGGTGTTGGGTTCCAGTGGTTAACACATGTGGTGTGCCAGAGGTTGGGTCTCTAGGTAGTATCTCCTGTGCCATCCTTGCTGTACCCTGAGTGCTATTAGGGTTCTATATCTTCACTGCTGGGCTTTCCCCAGCAGCCATCCACTCTGTCTCCCCACAGAGCAGCTCTCCCTGCAACCACCCAGCAGCAAAGCCCACAGGAAAGAGAGAGAGAGAGAGACTCTGCCAGTCCTACAATCCTTAGTGGGAACACATCTGTTTGGCTGGCAGTTGCTCCCTCCTCCCCCCAGCTCGGATATCTTTTTTAGACCAGACCCTATGAAATGCACTTTAACAAAGACAACAATAGGTAAATGAAACACAGTTGTTTCATCACAAATATATAAGAACAATTAGCGGGCTTTCAACAATTCAATTAATAGCTCATTTTTGAATTGCCCCCATTAAAAATCAAATTGCCCTCCTGTGGGGCATGGGCCCCGTGTTGGGAACCACTGGACTAACTGTTCAGATAAGTGTTTTTTAAAAATAAATAGGATGTATAAACCTATTACAATAGATTTTATTCTCTATAGTTCAATTTGCACAGTTATATCATCAGCAAACAATAAATGTAGTTGTAATTGGAAGTTTATATACAAAACTACCCCATTGATTTTCTTACAATTGTCAGAGATGTATTCCAAAACTAACATTTTGTTTATCTGGTACTTTTTATCAGTCTCTTTAATATGAATTTCTTGCAAACATATTTTTTTCAAATAGTGAAGGAGTAAAATTTTCCTTTTTTTTGTGAGGAATTTACCTCATTAACATTAAATGTTAAAATCTTACAATCCATGCACTAAGAAGAAGTTGTTTCAGGAACTCCAGCTATGGCTCTCATCTCCACAGCCTGTCCTTGGTCAGCATCAGACTTCTTTTTTATCTTTTCCTTTAAGATCCAATTCTTGTGGTAATTGATCTTTATCTTTTGAAAAATAATGCCATTCTGTTCTGGATCTTTCCAGAAAAATCTTGAAATATTGTTCCTCACCTAAAGGCAGAAATTTTGCCAAAGAAAACAACAACTTGCATTGTTAAAGAAGTAATCTGATAACTTTTATGGAGGAGCTATCTTGACCAGTAGTGGGTTCCACTTACCTTTGCTACTGGTTTGGAACTGTGAGCGTGCGCAAGCGTGCACTCACTTCGCTTGCACACCGCACTTCCATGATGACATCCATATGGGTGGGCAGGTGAACCGGGGTGAACTGGTAGAATCACTGATCTTGGCTCTTTTTGGTTGTAAATGGTTGTAAATCATGAGAGATGTGCATATGTCACAATAAAATACCGCCAATATCTAGATTATAAAGTGATTGTATGCTAGAAATATAAAAATAAAGGTTTCCCCTGTCGAGCCATGTCTGACTCTAGAGAGTGGTATTCATCTCTATTTTTTTTTTCAGCCAAGGGAGCTCGCATTGTTCAAAGCCATTTCAGTGGTCATGTGGCCAGAATCACCTATTTATCTACTCATGTTTGCATACTTCCAAACTGTTACATTTGCCAGAAGTGGGGCAAGTCACCCTGTTTCTAACCCAGATTGTCAGCTTTCCAACTGACAAGCTCAGCATCTTTAATCACTGAGCCATCATGCCTCCTGCTAGAGATCTACTAGCAGTCTTTTTACCCTGTTCTTCAGCTGAAAGGATTTTCAGATTATGTTATAGGTAAAGACAAGACAATTTAAACAAGACAATACTATTAACATAATAATATATCTATCATAATGATACACAGTTCATAAAATGTCTCACAGAGTGGAAAGCGTTGTAGCATCTCAAAACAGACATGGACTTTCTGTTAAACTAGTGACTTTTTATCTCTGGCTTCTTGCCATTGTCCCTTGAACTGAACAGCATTTTAATATTCCAAGACAAACAAACACACTGCCAGCTTCTCCATTTAGTAATTAAATTCAAAATGTTTGAGAAAGTGAGGCCAGTTGTTCTGTGGCTGATAATATACAAGAGATTGGGAAAGACAGGCGGAATGATAAATCAGTGATGAGAACGGAGAGTGAAAAAAGCTGATACTCAATGGAGAGATGAAGATGGACAAGTCCATTACTAAAGTCTAGGCTCGTTCTGACAGCTAGAAAATTGGCTATGATGAACTAGGGAACAAATAAGAGCAAAAGATTGGAGCAATAAATATAAAGATTAAAAATCTGCTATAATAAAAGACAACATAAACAATGAGCAGAATGTAAACATATTTGTATATTTATTCTGTTTCTGCACTGCCAGTTTAGACCAATTTGTAACAGTTTACACAAGGAGTCCCTGTGAGTTTCTACTCCAATACTTTAGGGTGTGATGCTCATCTCCATTTTCATTTCTAGGTCATTGAGCCCGTGCTGTCTGAAAATATTTTCCAAGTCATGAGCCAACATGATATCACACTGCACTGCAGAGCTGCAGTGAAATATGAGATGCTATATGACCTTTGCACCAAGCAGTATCTATTTATCCTATCTCTCCCAAAATAAAACATTCCCTCAGAATAAGCCCAATCGGGCTTTTGAGCGCATGGCAATAAGGCCAAGCGCTTATTTCAGAGTTCAAAAAAATATAAGACAAGATCTTATTTTTGGGGAAACACGGTATTTATTTGCATTTACATGCCTTCAAACTAGCAAGTTGGCAGGAGCTGAGCAAGTGATGGGAACTCCGTCATGCAGTGGTTGGATTCGAACTTCCAGAGCACAGACCTTCTCTGTCATCTTTTAAGCCCACTGAGCCACTGAGCCTGTCAGATCTGCCATTTTCAGCTTCTTTGCTTCTCTGGTATCCCACCATAAAATGCAGAGGTGGGGAAGGAATTTGGGCTAATAAAGTTCATGCATGAGAATGGGAAGACAAATGGTGGGAGGGAAGATACGTTGACAAGAAACAGAAGTGCCAAAGGGAATAAGCCAGCTGCCAAGGACACCTGGTCTGGGAACAGAATGCAAAATTATATCAAGAGGTGCCAGGAATCCAAGACATTCCCAAAACATCAAAACGGTATACTCTTGGTCACTGATGGACTGGTCAAGGGGGAGAGGACCAGGGAAAAGGGAAAAGTGTAACCTTTTCATGGGAATACACAGACTATATTGTTCTGACCTAGGCTTCTCAAAAGCATGAAGCCAAGTCTTCGTCCCAATAAAATCCCTTTTATTTAATTTACAGTGAATTCCTCTCCAGCAAAGTCTTTCCTCTCCCACAGCCTTTCAAGATAGTTCACAATTACCGACCTTCATCAGACTTGGAGAGTGGCCAGGATCTTTCAGACATCGCAATACTTGACAAGAGTGCAGGAATGAACTAATTGTCTCCTGCAAACACCCCTCCACTTTCGCTCCTCTTTTATTCCCTATTGGAGGGGGACCTTTATTGTCCACCTTATTCCCAAGTCAACCCTTGTTCCTTAGCTGTTCCCTTCATCTGGCAACTCTGCACATGTGCATACTGGGAGCAGGCTCCAGCTGTTCATCTGCCTCACTGATGTCTGACTCCGAAGGCAGCTGATACCTGTCATATGGTCTTGGCCCCATCTCTGCCTCCAATGCAAAGCACTTGTCCGAGCCTTCCCTAGGCTCCAGAACTGGCCCATGTTCCTTCCCAACCTCTTCACTGTCTGAATCTGCTGCCAGCTCTGCTGGCCACTGATGGGCCACAACATATATATACATTCACCTTATACAAAAAAGCTACTTCTGTCCACTCTTTGTTGAGGAATGGACAACATATAATCATCATAATCAACAACAACAAAACAATTGGTTAAACAAAAAGGTTTAACCTTTTTGCAGGTTATTGCAAGGTTATTATAGCTAATAGTAATAATATGATTAATACGGGATCTGCTTGATGATAACTGGACAACTTTCTATTCACTTTATTCTAAAAGCAAGAAATGCATCCAGTTGGAAAGAGTACAAACTCAGCCAAATTCCTTTTGGATAGGACATACCTTGTAAAGAGGCCCCTACATGTCAGAAGATAGGAACAGTCTAGTGACATACAGCTTAAGGTTGATCAGGTCAAGGAGCTACAGGAGATAATCTCAACAGGAGATAATTTGAATCTATGCTCCAGTAATCTACAGAAGAATTATTATTGTTTGGCCAGGATAATGTAAAACTCTAGTAATTAGGTAATGTCAATTAAATGTAACAAATGTAAAACTGCTGTGTTAGCAGAATCCTTTGTTTGAAAATGTATAAGAACTGTGGTTTCAGATTCATAAGTTGTTCAGATCTTTAGGTATGAATATCTTCTAAACCTATTGCACAATAAAACTGATTCTGGCTGACCCCAAAGGGATGTCTCTTATATCCTTTCTTCCATAACGAGGTTAAAAGTATTATTGAATAAGAGAAACATATTCGGGTCGTATCTAAAGAAGCCTGGGAGATGTCTATGAATGATCTATCTTCCACAATGAAATTACTTAAATATAAATATTTGGTCATTTTGTTGTATCTTGAAAAATTCATTTCCATATGATTTATTTTATTAATTATGACAAAGCATGTAAGAATCTTCTAGAAATTTCATTGAAAGAATAAATGCTGTATTGATTGCTGGTGATGAAAAATTAGAAAAGTTCTGGTAGCCACTTTTCTAAGTAACAAATGTTATGAAATGTATAAGTTTTATGAATCATATCATGAAAGTATATGCCTTTTCATAATGTTACTTAGCCAGAAAATATGCTGTCGTATTCCTAGCAATCTCAGTAAATCAGAAGAAGTGATATTGATTTAAATATATACAGTATAATCTGATAGCCAACAAAGCTGTTTTCTAGGTTGGCTTTTAAGAAAAGAAATTGATAGTGTGAGTACCCATTGTGCATGCAACACATTGAAACACATTTGCTGGACAATATCTAAATCACCAATGCTGACTGGAAAATTCTAGGAGTTGCAGTCCACATGTCTTTAAACTGCCAGGGTTGAGAAATACTGGTCTAAATCATATTTACTTAACTTACTTAAATCCATATCTATTTACTATAGAACCCACAAATGTGTGACTGATAATGAGGACTCTGAAAAATGTCTATGCTTTAACAGTTTGTCCCATACAAATTCATTTTTTTTAAAAAAAATCTTTTTTTCCCCCCTGTTTGTATCCTAAAGAACAATAAATAGTACATTGGAAATGTAAATAGAGTTTTATAGATTAGGAATGTCAGATTAAATAATGGGATTTCATGTGTATTTTCTTAATACTCTCTTCAACTATGGATGCATCAACTGTAATGCAATTAAATACTGGAGCAAAGTAATAAAGCTATGGTTTATTGGCAGTAGTAATTTTTAAAGGTCAGAGACACAGTAAAAAAAGTTCAGTGCTGAGAAACAAGTTTAGTTAATATCATTGTGAGAAATATTTTCTTTCCGAGCAGGATTTTCACTTTACAGCTGAAAAGTAGTGGTAGGAAGACTGAGAGATGAAAGCTGTCTCGTAAATATTTCTGCAATGCTTATTTATCCAAGAATTTGCAATTCTAGATAATTCAACACTTGTGCAGTGGTTTTTCAAGGATTTGTTCAGAAAACATAAAAATATAATATTTATATATTGCTGCCTCTCTAACAGTAGTACTGGACAGCACTTTGTAGTCAAGGTAAAAAACACACAGAAGGATGAATGTTCAATTGACAATTCCTTAAAACAGCTACATATTTTCCCAGTCTACTATAAATAAATCACTTAAAACTTTCTGCCTATCTTGTACCATTTCTTCATTTACTTGTGGGGTTCTTTTCCTTTCTCTTTTTGAAAAATTCAATATATTTCCACTTTTCAACATGTCCAATATAGCAGTGCTACACTTATAAGAACTCCAAGTCTCCAAGTTAAAAGTGGCATTGATGGAACTGTTCTATAATTGAGCATGTCTTTCTTTTTATATGAAAGAATATAAAAAGTGGCACAATCATTCAGGGATGTAGGAGAGGGAAAGCTAGGAGACAAAGATTTTCCCTCATCAAAGCAATGATATATGATGGTTGTTCATCTCTAGAAAAACATACCCTGAATTCCCTAGGAGAATTAAAACTTGCAATAAGGTTCATCAAATGTTCATGTTCCGAATGAAGTATTATTTATGCTGCATTGTGATAAATATTTGAAAATCAGACAAAGAAAATCCTTATTACTAAATATTATTCACATAAATAAATCTGTAACTTAAAGAGAATCAGCCTCAAACATTGAAGGACAGATTATACATACCCACTTATTCCCACTCATCAGAATATTCAAGATCAGGCTCATTCTTTCAAACTGTACAAGTAATCTATCACCGGATTACCATTATTTCTATTTAACTTAACTTTAACTTAAATTGGGCAAGACAGCAAAGCATGTGCTTTCTGCAAACTCAGAACATTTTTAAGTCTGCACCTAGCTTCCAAGTTTGAATGATTGGAGACCTGTGTCCACTTTTTCAACAAAAAGTTCAAGAACCTGATCTTTCTCAAATTTACACTGTACAACAATCAACATGTTGACCTTACTCCTCCTCCTCCTCCTCCTCCCCCTCTTCTTCTTCTTCTTCTTCTTCTTCTTCTTCTTCTTCTTCTTCTTCTTCTTCTTCTTCTTCTTCTTCTTCTTCTTCTTCTGCTATATCCATCATTGGATGTTGGCAATCATGTTGGTGATTCTATTTTTTATCAACAGCTAAACGAAAAAGTGCTGTTGAGTTTTGTTCAAACCAGTCCCTTAGATTTTGAAGCAATGATGTTCTTCTTCTGCCTGGACCTTGTTTGCCTTCAATCTTTCCCTGGAGGATTAAGTGAAGTATGGTGTATTTTTCCGCATCACATGTCCAGAATATTCTAACTTTTGCTTTTTAATGGTTTTGGACCTTACTCATAAATAGCATTAATCCATAATGTAGTTTAGTTACGTTTGGCTTAGCAATAAAGAGAGTCATGGAGACTTATTCAACAAACTAATTTTTCCCCAAAAGTCCCACCGTTCACTGCAAATCTAGGAGCAAAGCTCTAAAAATGCACTTACAATAGTTCCTGGCTGCTATTAGTCCAGGGCAGCAGCTCAGTTCTGAGAACAACCACAGTTCAGGGAAGTTGGTTCCAAGGAGTTCTCATCACAGAAAGAGTTCACTGGTACTGCAGCCCCAACTAGAGTATAACTTTGTCACTGCAACATCGCACGTAGTCAGGCCAGGCCACGTCAGCATAGCAAACAAGACAAACACAGCAAAGTATCCAGACATCAATAACAGCATGTGAGGCTGGAAAAAGCAATGCTTGTTCCCGACAAATGCCTCTCCCAACAGCATCTCTTTAAATCTCATTCCCCAGGTGAGCCTTGTGAAGAGGGGTGGGGTGCCCTTCTCCCAAGTCATTGGGTTGCCCTGCACTGATCCAGCCTCCTCTTCATTCTCTGTGTTCAGGGATTGGGGAGAGGTAATTGCTCCTGTGATCCGCTGTCTGCCCTGTCCTCTCCCCTCGCCTGGTCCTCCTGTGCTCCTGCTCCTTTGATGGTGACCCTTCCCAGGCCCGAGGGATACAGGACTGCCTTTTCATGCTCCTTCGATCATTCCTCCATTGGCCCCAGCTCCGTCTCATCCTCCTCCTTGGATTCAGGCTCCAATGGGACTATGACACTATCTCCCTATAGGGTCCTTCCCTCAGGATCAAGCAGATGTGGGCTTCATGGGAACTAGGTATGAAAGTCCTGGACCAGGTGAGGGGCATGGACACTGGAGGCATCCACCCAAGTGAAATCCTATCAACTATAACCCTTCCATGCCATGAGATTCTGAAATCAACCCCTCAACCAGTGAAAGTCCCTAATGCTATCCACCTCATACTCTGCCATTCCTTGAGGGGCTATCAGCCTGGATAATGGATGCACCAGACGATGTGGACTATTGGCCACCACAGATACCAGCAATGATCAATGGAACACTGGGTGGATCTGCATGGTATGCGGCAGAGTCAGCTGAAAGGCCACCAGGTGATCACCACTTTTACCAGGAATGGTCCCATGTAACAATGGTCAAGTTTCTTAGAAGGGCGAGCTGTCAGTAGATGCCATATGCAAAGCCAAACCCAATCACCCACAGCTAGTGGTGGACTCTCTTGATGGTGCTGGTCTGAAAATCTTTTGTAGTCTGCCTTCGCTCTCTCCAACTGGTTTCTCACAATGTGGTGTATAGCGCTCAGCCCCTGGAGGAACTTGCCAACTGCTGATACCTAGGAATCCAATGGGGCCAACAGAAAGAGCCATAGCTATCCTTAGATTTTTTTTAAAAAAAAATATTTATATGCCGCCCTTCTCTGGAGACTCAGGGTGGCTTATAACGCGTTAAGCAATAGCCTTCATACTTTTTGTATATTTTTTATACAAAGTCAGCTTATTGCCCCACAATCTGGGTCCTCATTTCACCTACCTTAGGTGAAATGCTCCAGGTTTTGATGGTTGGTGAGGAACTTGACTTGATGGTAGGTTCTCTCCATGCTTGTTTTGTTTCCCGAGCCAGCTCATTGTCCTTCATTGTTCATCTCTCCTATCAGCTCCTATCAGCTCTGTGCATACACGCATCTGGACAGGCTCCAGCTGTTCCTCCTCCTCACTCATCTCTGACTCCAAAGGCAGCTGCTTCTCTGGTTGGGAAATGCTGGATGGCCCTAGCTCTATTTCTGTGTCCTATGCTGAGCATCCATCAGAGCCTTCCCCAGGCTCCAAAACTGGCCCAGGTTCTTCCCCAATCTCCTCATTGTCTGAGTCTGCCAGCAGTTCCACTTGTAGCTGGCAGGCCACAACACATAGACCTGGAGGAGCATGGCCCCAACAGCTAAATCCAACACATCCATCACCATGACAAATGGCCACAATGGATCAGGATGCTTGAGAATGGGCTCAGAGGCGAAGGCAGCCTCAAAGGCCCTTTGCTCCTCTGCACCCCACCAAAACTTTACCCCTTTCTTGAGTAAAGTGGACAAGAGGTGAAAGACACTATGAGGTTAAATAAATCTTAGATTCTAGGCATTATAAAGGAAAGCTGCAATATTTTGTGCAATGGAAAGGCTAACCAATTTCAGAGGCAAGGTAGATCAAGGCCCACAATATTAAGGCAAATTGCTTAATAGGCAGATTGCATGCAAAATATTCAGAAGCCAGGGACTTTCCAGGGAGAAGTTCAGAGTAAATGATAATATGTAATTATTGTTTTCCAGATATCTCCTATATTTTTTTTTTATGCCGCCCTTCTCCGGAGACACAGGGCGGCTTACAGTGCGTTAAGCAATAGCCTTCATACTTTTGTATATTTATACAAAGTCAGCTTATTGCCCCCACAATCTGGGTCCTCATTTTACCCACCTTAGAAAGGATGGAAGGCTGAGTCAACCTTGAGCCTGGTGGGATTTGAATTTGCAGTAATTGCAAGCAGCAGATGTTAATAGATGTTAATAACAGGGTGCTTTAAACCACTGTACTACAGGCTCTGATTTATATTTTTTGGGAGGGGTGTTCGCCTGTCAAGTTCAAAGTGCACTTTTGCTGTTGCAACCATTATAACTTCTCAGCTTGCCAATAAACCAGGGGGGAGGGGAAGGGGGAGATGGAATGTAAGGTCCAGACATCAAAAAGACAGCCGGGAGAGTCAAAGACACTTCGGCAGGTGTTTGCCAAAGCCAAAGACTTTTTCTCATAACAATACAATGAGAGTCAATTGAACAATATGATCTGCTCTAATAGGGGGAGGGAGAATTATACTTTAATTATATGGGTTTGCATGGGAATTAGCTAATCTGGTTTTGCCCTCATCAGTGCTGAAATGATATACTCAATAAAGTTTTGCATTCAGAAATTGGATCATCTCGACCATGTTTGCTTCAGTTGGGTTCACCAGTCAGAACGTTGACACAAACTCCATTATAGTATATCTCCACGACTACCTTTATCACTTCACTTAATGAACATGGGATGCCACAGTTGTATGCCTTACACTGTAGACCCGTGATGGCAAACCTATGGCACGGGTGCCACAGGTGGCATGCGGAGCCATATTGGTGGGCACGCGAGTGTTGCCCTAGCTCAGCTCCAGCGCACATGTGTGCACTGGCCAACTGATTTCAGGCCTTCCAGTCCCACCGGAAGTTGGGAAACTGGCTGTTTCCAGCCTCTGGAAGGCCTCTGAGAGAATGGGGAAGGCTGTTTTTGCCCTCCCCGGGCTCCTAGAAAGCCTCTGGAGCCTGGAGAGGGGGGAAAACGGGCCTACTGGGCCCACCGTGCCATCACGTGCCAAAACCAGGGGGAAGTGGGGGGGGTCACGTGTGCATGGGCGGGAGGGCAGGGCGCATTGAATTATGGATGTGGGCACATGCCCCCACAACCCCCTGCCGCTCCCGCCGCTTTTGGCACGCGACGGCAAAAAGGTTAGCTATCACTGCTGTAGACAGTGGCCTAGTCTAGAAAAAAGTTGATTATGCTTAAATTATTCTGAAATGAATAGGGTACATTATTTATCTAATGGCCCATTAATTCCACTGGGAGATAAACAAGACTCACTTGTAATAAATTTTAATCTATATTTTCAATTACCTTAATCACATATCATTTGCTTTTTAGCATTCTCACATACTCAGTCTCTGTTAAGCAATCAGAATCTTTACCCAAGATCTACAGATGGCAAAAATCAACATTCACATTATCTCAACTGAAAGAATTAGGGGAAAAAAGAGGAAAAGATTGAATCTAATTATGGAAAAAGCTAGACTTGTGGTACCAGAATCAGTACAGTTGACTAGAGATGCAGAGAAAATGTAAATCATAAACTCATAAAATTGATTGCTGATAGAAGAGAATCTTTGTTCTCTTTTCAGGGTTGAACTGTAGAGTCCTTTATGCTCTCTGAGATTGGTTATTTTGGTTGCAGATGTTTCATTACCAAGCTAGGTAACATCATCAGAGATTATGATCATCACCTGATGGTGTTACCTAGTTTGGTGATGAAACATATGCAAGAAAACAGGAAATTCAGAGAGCACCAAGGAACCCTCATTTTGGTTTGTTTCCCATACTGATGGGTCATATATGCAGCATTATTTGGATAATAAATTTGATTTTTACATGATTGAGAGAAACCTAAAATTAATCTGCTAAATCCACCCTCACCACATGGCTTAGTAACACACAGCTCACAACTCATTGCTGTGGGATACAAAAAGAATGTAGCCCTTGGCTGATCTGAAAATTGTACTCTGGTCATGTGGAGGTTAATAATTTGATTAATAATTACAAATGTCATATTTTTGAGGGCTTATGAAAATCAGTGATATCCATTTATTTTATTATTAACTGGATGGAATTACTGTTGCAGCATTTGAATAGGAAGAGAATTATCTTGAAATACAATCTGATCATGATACATATCAATCATATCAGAACAAGATCCCTTTAGAGATGGGAACAAGATCCCTTTAGAGATGGACACATGGAAACAAAAATGGTAACAAAAGAAATAATTCAGAAGAGAGGAACTCAGAAACATGTTGTGGAACTTCTACGTTCTATGGAATAGCAAGCAACAATTTTGCTTATCTATAGCACAAACATATCTCTAATACCTAGTAATTTTTAGGAGAAGTGTAATCTTAATTTCAGTTAATGGACATCATTAAAATGATGGGTTCTAATGTAATACTGTTGCCATGTTTCATTTCAAAGGCAATATGTAGTAATGATATTATAACTGTCGTATTTTCCTTATATAACCACAGAGAGGCATGGTGATCTTACTGGAAAAATAAAGATTGCACTTGATAATTTATGTTCAGACATTATTAAATAGAACTGTTGATATCAGTCTTAATTTCATCATGACCAACTAATCTATATTTTGGCTCTTTTAAAAAACTGTAACTGATGTCATGTATCAAATTAAGAAAAGTAATGGAATATCACAAAGTTATTCAGCGAATACATGGGCATTTGCAATTTAATGCAGCTACTAAAGATAGATTGGACTTTTTAAAAACCTGGTATAAGAAAACTATATTTCTTGTAGCAGTAGAATTTGTAAGCTATGTTTTTGCAATTTTTCTTAAATATTATGTGCATATATCAATCCTAACTAATCATAACACTATCTTTGAGGTTACATTTCATTTTACAGAGAGAATACATTTGAACAAATAGCACTAGATTTAGCTCCTGCTAATCTTCCTGTCCCTGAAATCTTTGCAGATTTTCAGTTAGTGTCTTACAAAAAAGTTAGCCACAAATGTCCCTATGAAATAGTTGGACTGGGTTTCTTAAATCCCATCTCAACAAACATAGAAAATGTGACTCACTAATCCTCCCTCATAAAGTGGGTGGCAGGAATACCTTAGGTTATACTTTATCCATTCCATTTCTACTGTGATCATCCAATTTCATATTATATCTTTATTCCCAGTGGAAAAATGCCACCACAATTTTTCTAGGCAGAAGCTGGACTAGAGAGACAAGGAGAGTTACTTCACTTTTAAATGAGATCATCCATTGCTTATTAAAATCCTTTTCAGATCTGAAGATGTGAAATTATACAGAATATTTGACATTATAGCATGATGTACTGGTTTCCTGATTTTAAATCAACTATTTTTCTTTTCTGATTTTTGTTTAGTTGGATAGAAGAAAATGGCCAGAAAATGGGGGGAAATGGCAAGAAGGTGAACTGGAGAAAATAGCAAGAAGGTAACAAGCAACAGGGAGAAAGCAGAATTGCTTAACTCATTTCCATCTGTTTTTTGCAAAAAAGAAAAAGAATCAATCTGATCTATCAAAAACAATACGTAAAAGACAGATTAGGAATACAAGTTAATATGGGCAAGACACTTAGACAAGACAAGCATTCCAGAAAAAACCCCAACTCTGAAGCAAGCATTTTTCAAAGTTCTATTTACTAGAATAGGTAAACTGGCACATCTGGGGAAACCCAAATCTGAGAGGTCCGGGTTTTCCCTCAGTAAATCAAAACCCTCCAAACCATCCCCTCACTCCTCAGTCGATCACATGCTCCAATCACCACCCGTCCTATCTCGAGAAAGCACTCCGATCACAAATAAGAGAACACTTGTCCACTCTAGATGAATTCAAATCACCAGGACCAGATGTATTTACATCCCAAGGTTCTGAAGACACAATCTCAGAACCATTGAACCATCAAAGATCCTTGGAGGACTGGGGAACTACCAGATAATTGGAAACCATCCAGATGGGATGGGAAGAAGTTCCCATCTTCAAAAAAAGGGGGAGGGAAATGGAACCAGGAAACTACAGACCTATCATCCAGATATCAATATCTGGGAAGATTATGGAAAAGATCAAGTAGTGAATCAGTGAACACCTAGAGACAAACAAAGTCATAGCTAGAAGCCAACATGCATTTGTCAACAGATCATGCCACACAAATCATATTGCATTCTTTGACAAAGTGACAAAATTAGTGGACCAGAGAAATGCTGTGGATATAATTTACTTAGACTTCAGTAAGGCATTTGATAAATTGCAATCTAGTGCTTGATGAGATAGGAAAATATGGGTTAGACAGTGCCATCATCAAGTGGATTTGTAATTGGCTGACCAATTACATTAAACATGTAGTCCTTAATGGAACTGTATCTACATGGAGGAAAGTACACAGCAGGTACAGCAAGGTTCTGTCTTAGGCCCAGTATGCTTCAATCTTCAGCAATGATTTAGATGAGGGGATAAATGATGAACTTAGCAAATTTGCAGACAATACCAATCTGGCAAGAATAGCCATAAGATAGGCTGAAGATACAGAAGGATCTTGACAGACTTGAACACTAACAAAATGTTATCTAACAAAACGAAATTCAATTGTAACAAAAGTAAAGTTCTACTTTTTAGGCTTTTTGGTTTTAAGAAAAACCAAATACACAAGCATAGTATAGGTGGTACCCAGCTCTGTATCTGTATCCAGTTTTGATTGCCATGGTATAAAAAAGATATTGAGACTCTAGAAAGAGTACAGAGAAGAGTAGTAATGATTAGGGGACTGGAAGCTAAAACATATGAAGAATGGTTGCAGGAATTGGATATGTCAATTTAGTTTAATGAAAAGAACCAGGAGTGACGTGATAGCAATGTTTCCATATCTAAAGGGGCTGCCACAAAGAAGAGATCTTCTATTCTCCAAAGCATCTAAATGCAGACAAGAAGCAATGGATAGAAACTAATCAAGAAGAGAAGCTTCTAGAACTAAGGAGAAATAGGGTCTGAGCAGGGAGTTGAATTAGAAGACCTCCAAGGCCCAACTCTGTTATTCTGTTATTCTGAATTTCATCTAATAGGCCAGTTTCTTATTTATAATTTTTAAGAATGGGATCAAAAAAATGACAATAATAGGCAAGACATGCGATCAAAGCCCTACCTTCTGCTTATGCAAAAAAAGGTGTGACTTCAATTGCATAGCAACTGTCTTCGGTGATTTTATGAGCATCCTTCACGTGCCTCCTGCCTACCTGTACCCCATCTTCTCTTGCAAAGTGACTTAGCCACATTTCCCAAACAATATTGCATTGATGGAACAAGTGAAAGAGCAAAATACTCTCAGAAATGTAAAATACAGATAGTCCTCTGCTTCCAATTGGTTGCTTAGTGATCATTGGAACTTACTATAGACTATCTGAGGGTTATGTACAATTCAGATTCAAACTTTCATCAGCTCCCCTCACCTGCAATCACCTGATCGTATTTTGGGTGCTTGGCAACTGGCCCAATGTACAGCCTTTTGCAGCATTCCCCTGTCACAAGACCATGACTGTGATTTATCTATTAATTTATTAAATTTGTTTGCCACCCATCTTGCCACAAGACAATTCTTGGCAGCTTACAGCATTAAAAGCAATAAAATCTAAAAATAAATATTTCTAATAACAATAAAAATACAAATTATAATTAAATAATTATACAATTAAATAATTATAATTAAAAGATGGGGAGGAATAGAGTAGGATATATGAGGGTGTGTGTGGGATCTTCTATTGATCCATCAACCATCTCCATATTCCCCCATTGGAGTGCCAAGCCATCTGGCATAGCCTGGTCTTCAGGCCCTTACAAGGGGAGGAAATTGGGAGTGGATCTCATCCCAGAGGGCATGATGTTTCAGAGGGCAGGAGCCATGGCAGAGCAGGCTCTTCTCCTGTAGCTCACCAACCAGAATCCCTTGGTTGTTGGATTCCTCAGCATGCCTGCTCTTCCAGCCCAAGTGCCCGCTGTATTCTACCAATTGTATCTTCTGAATGTTCTTCAAAAGTAGCCCCATGTAAAGGGCACTGCAGTAGTCCAGGTGTGAGCTGATCAGGATTTGGGTGACTGAGCACAGGGACTCCTAATTCAGGAAAGGGCACAACTTTCACAACTGGCAAATAGTGCAAAATGTGCAAAGATTCTCCTAACTGCAACTCTTTGAGCAGGAATCATGAGAACCCCCAAGTTGTGGACTGGGTCAGTCTGGGGAATGCAACCACATCCAGAACTAAGGACGTTAAAGTCTTGGATCTTGAAGCTGCATGCACCCAAAGCCATTCAGTCTTGCCAGGGTTCAGACAAAACCTGTTGTCCCCCACAATTTTGCCAGAAACTAACTTTTACTTTTGGTTTCTGGAAAAAAATCACCATTTTGGACAATGCATTTCCTTAATGACTACTCAACAAAAATTGTAAAATCGGGCATGGTTATATGGTTAGCAACTAGCACAACATATAACTGTAATTCCAATCTAAATTATGGATATAAGTAGAGGACTACCTTTAAATCAATAATGAATCTATGTTGAGCCCGCTTTCCCTAGTTTGATGCTCTTCACATTTCCTTTACTATAACACTCAAATTTTCATTAACTGGGGAAATACAAAATTTCTAAATCAATTCAGCCAAAGAATTTTAGATTGGTAAAAATCTCAGGGTGTAATTGAATAGTAAATGCTACTTTTGTTGCAGATTCCCACTTAGTTTCAGCAGGCTACAAAACAAAAATAGACAAAGGCAGAGCAGAAACTAAACTTTACTTAAAAGTCAATTAAATTCCTTAAATGGAATTAATGCAGTTACTCCCCTGTGTTTAATAATAATTGCCTTTTTGGAATATTATAATTCAGTGGCTGATTTAAAGAGGTTATGGATATGTTGAAGGAAGTTAGCACCCACCCTTCTCCTAGAAGAATGAAATATTTTAGGAAATATTAAAAAGGCAGAATATTATGTTTCCCTGGATGAGAAAAGAAGAAACATGGTTTTAAAGACAAAGCAGCTTCCTGCAGCTCCCTGCCCCCACCCCTCCAGCTCCAGGGTGATGGGATTAAGACATGGCCCTCAGGACATGATACAATTAGCCCTCTACCCATCTAGCAGCAGAACTCACAACATGGCACCTAAGGAGACTGCATCACTCAGCAAGGCTCAACCAAGCTTGGGACTCAGGACAGCCTACAGAGTTGCCCCTGCGTGGCCCCATGGGAGTCTGACAACCAATCAGAATACAAGCTCAAATTCAAAAACTCAGAGAAGGCATAAAACTGAGGCACTCTCAGCATCTCTGCCCTTTTTCTTCTTCACCCAACATCATCAAGCCATGTGATCCTGTCCACCATTAAAACCATCTTTCCAAACAGCCACCATGTTTCCCTGACATGGTGAACCCAGAACTGAACCCAGAAGGATATTTCTTGCAACAATGTCCAATTTTGGGGAAGCCAAGTGCACTCTGGAACTGCAGGTTTTATCCCTCTGTATTGGTTCCCCTTATGTGTATAGGTCACATAAGCCTCAAGAGGGAGCAAATCTTTATCCACTTTAACATTCAAGGCTTGCTTAGAGCTTCCAGGCATAAATATTTGTTAGCAGGGAACATATGATGTCATATGTGTCATAGCACAATTCCTACTGTCCATGTAGCAATATCCATATGGGTTTCATTAATATAGTCAGGGCTATACATAGAACTAGAAAGATCTGCTGTTCAGCCAGCTTTCTTTAACTTCACATTGACACATTTTCTTTGTGTATTCCAGCTTGTCATTTTTCCAATGGGAAGACTTCATAAAATAAATTTTCAGAAATATTCCATTGAGAGAAACTATTCTGGAAAGGTGGAGGGAGGAAAGAGCATTTAGAAACAACTTCCCAAAGGACTATCAAATGTCTAGAAGTAAAACTTTTTATCATACTTGGGGGCGAGGAGAGGGCACAAGAGCGCTGAAGCAATTTACTCTTAAGAGATGCTGAAGAGGAGATAAAAAACCTTGAAAAGAGAATTGCTCTCTCTTGGCTGTGAAATGGAAAACAAAGAATTATGGACATATTATGCCATAATTTATATTTATATTATGCCTTCTTGCCTAGTTGTTCTTACATCGTTAACAATTTTATGCATCTATTTTCTACCTACTTACAAGTGGAATATTCTCCAAGGTTTAAAAACCTCTTTTTCAAAACCAAAAGACAAAGTGATCCTTTCAAATCCCCATGATTTCTCTTCTTCATTTTAAAGGAATGAAAGAATTAGACCAATGTCTAATTCTTAGCTACTTTTTAAAAAAAATTTGATTTATATACCGCCCTTCTCCGGAGACTCAGAGAGGCTTACAGTGCGTTGAACTATTTCTTGAACTATTTCTCTCATCTTCATTAATTTTCCACTTTGGTTTTCCAAATTTCTTATATTACCTATCAAATCTGCTTCCCATAAAGTAAGGAATCACTGCTTGAATCAATAGGATATTATGGATTTCTGAATGGGGACATTCTCAAAATTTGAAGGCAGACTGAATTTTGTCTTGTGTAGGGTGATAAATGTAAAAATAAAGTCTCCCTCTAATATCCTGACAGGTAGAATAACAGAGTTGAAAGGGACCTTGGAGATTTTCTAATCCAACCCCCTGCTTAGGCAAGAAACCCTACACCATTTCAGACAAATGGTTATGCAATCTCCTCTTAAAAACTTCCAGTGTTGGAGCATTCACAACTTCTGGAGGAAGTTGTTCCACTGATTAATTGTTCTAATGGTCAGGAAATTTCTCCTTAGTTCTAAATTGCTTCTCTCCTTGATTAGTTTCCACCCATTGCTTCTTGTCCTGTCTTCAGGTGCTTTCAGGAGAATAGCTTAACTCCCTCTTCTTTGTGGCAGCCCCTGAGATATTGGAACACTGCTATCAGGTCTTCCCTAGTGTTTCTTTTCATCAAACTAAACATAACCAATTCCAGCAACCGTTCTTTATATATTTTAGCCTCCAGTCCCCTAATCACCTTACTGCTCTTCTCTGCACTCTTTCTAGAATCTCCACATCTTTTTGTACATCATGGAGACCAAAACTGAATGCAGATTCCAAGTGTGGCCTTACCAGGGCATTATAAAATGGTATTAACATTTTACACGATCTTGATTCTACCCCTCTCTTTATGCAGCCTAGAACTATGTTGGCTTTTTTGGCAGCTGCAGCACACTGCTGGCTCATATTTAAATGATTATCCACAAGGACTCCAAGATCCCTCTCAGTTACTATTATTGAGCAAGGTACCACATACATTTTACTTGTGCATTTTGTTTTTCTTACCTAAATGTAGAACCTTACTTTTTTCACCATTGAATTTCATTTTGTTAGATAGCACCCAATGTTCAAGTCTGTCACGCTCCTTCTGTATCTTAAGCCTATCTTCTGGAGTGTTGGCTTTTCCTGCTAGCTTGGTGTCATCTGCAAATTTGATGAGTTCCCCATCTATCTCCTCATCCAAATCATTGATGAAGATGTTGAAGAGTACTGGCCCTAAAATAGAGCCTTGCGGTACCTCACTGCATTCTTCCCTCCATGTAGATGCAGTTCCATTGAGAACTACATGTTGAGTATGGTTGGTCAGCCAGTTATGGATCCATTTGGTGGCGATGCTGCTAACCCACATTTTTCTATCTTATCAAGTAATAGGTTATGGTCTACTTTATCAAAAGCCTTACTAAAGCCCAAGTAAATTATGTCAACAGCATTCCTCTGGTCCACCAATTTTGTCAAAAAAAATGCAATAAGATTTGTCTGGCATGATCTGTTTTTGACAAATCCATGTTGGCTTTTGTTTATTATTTTGTTTGTTTCTAGGTGTTTGCTGATTCATTGCTTGATTATCTTTTTGATAGGTTGGACTGTTTTTTCCCTTTGTGTAAAGACAGATGCAAAAAATGATTTAAGTAGTTCCTCTTTCTCCCTGTTGTTGTTTTTAATCATTTTATTTATGATTGTTTCTTTAGCATCCAAAAGTACTTGGTGAACAGTATATTGTCTGGGTCAATAACCTTTGCATACAATTCTGATAATGATATTACTATTTAAATATACATAATCATAATCTTTCAGCTTTTAACATTTGTGTATACATAGAAATTATAATATGTTCTATTATATTTCAGTATACATAATACTATTTTTCCCAATTTCTACTTTCTACTTCTTTTTTCTAACAATTAAATAACCACTCTGTTAAAAAATATTCTATATCTATCCATCATTTCTTGCCCCTTTTTAGAATTTCTACTCTTATTAACTTTTTGGTGAATCTTTCATGCTTCTCCTCTGGTAACTTGTAACTCCTTTTATCATGTTTATTTAATCTAAATATTTCCTCTGCCACAACATCTATCTCTTGCTGTTGAATCTCTAGAGCCCCCATCCTTAGTTGCCCCATTATTTTTAGGAGATCTTTCTCTTTATTTTCTTTTCTATTTTGAATTCTTAAAAGATTACCTATTTGCTCTGTTTAGAAATTATTGCTATCTCTTCCATCTCTTTATCTGAATAGAATATCTCTTCTATTTTTTCCTCAGCTCTTTCTGGTTTCTCCTCTATTTTCTGAATTTTCTGTTCATTTTTTATTGTCTTTTGCTGGGATTTTAGTCTCACACCTGTATCCTGCATCAATTCCATCATCTCCCTATGATTCCTTGTTATATCTTCCTTAATACATTGAAACATCATTGTACTGATCTAAACTAATCACTATTCAATATTCCACCAAAATTTAAATATTCCAATTGTTCAGAAACACCAAAAATGCCAGTATTAGTAAAATTTACACAGTCCTGGAACTGTTCCTCAAAATCCCCTAAATGTATAGTCCTTAAGATTTTCTAATTTGGAGCCTCTAAATTTTCCAAATTTTTAAGTCTTGTTTAATTTTTCTTCTTTCTTGTTTCACCTCATAAAATGTTCTGTCAGATGATCTTAATAGTACAAATTGGCCCACCAAGCTTCTTCAAATGTCTTTAGTCCACAAAGTCAGATATTCAGTTTCAAAGATGTTTCTTGTTAATTGTAATACACTTTGCCTTAAAAAATCTTCAAACAGTTCCCTAATACTTCCAAGCAGCCAAGACTCCAGTAAATATGAAACCAAAATAAAAAGGCTGCGACATCTCGAGGGGTTAGGAGTGGGAGGCACTGTTTTGCGGTGGTTCTTCTCTTACCTCTTGGGTCGTACGCAAGTGGTGTTGGCAGGGGAGCAGAGATCGGCCATGAGGCCCCTCACTTGTGGGGTGCCCCAGGGGTTGGTCCTCTCACCTCTTCTGTTCAACATTTATATGAAGCCACTAGGTGAGATCATCCATGGTTTCGGGGTGAGGTATCATCAGTATGCTGATGATACCCAGCTTTTTATATCCACCCGAACCAGCCCAGTGATGCCCTCGATGTGATGTTCCAGTGCCTGGAGGCGGTAAGGGTCTGGATGGGGAGGAACAGGCTTCAGCTCAACCCTGCTAAGACCAAGTGGCTGTGGGTACCAGCATCCTGGTCCGATCTAGAGGTTCCGTCTTTGTCTATAGGGGATGAGGTGTTACCCCTGATAGACGGGGCATGCAACTTGGGTGTCCTCCTGGATTTACGGTTGAGTTTAGAAGATCATATAACAGCCATGACCAGGGGGGCATTTGTCCAGGTCTGCCTGATGTGCCAGTTGTGCCCTTATTTGGACCGGGATGCCCCACGCACAGTTACCCATGCACTAGTCATCTCCCTTATTGACTACTGCAAAGCTCTCTACCTAAGGCTGCCCTTGAGGATCATCCAGAGGCTTCAGTTGGTACAGAATGCAGTCACGCGGGTCATGATGGGTGGTTCCGGATACCCCCATGTTACACCTCTCCTGCGTGACTTGCATTGGTTAGCAGTTGCCCTCCGGGTGAGATTCAAGGTGCTGGTGATGACCTATAAAGCTCTACATGGCTTAGGTCCAGGATATTTGTCTTACCATCTGCAACCAGCAACAGCTCCCCATCACCTGGTACATTCTCAGAGGGAGGGCCTATTCAGGGTGCCGTCAGCTAGACAGTGTCGACTGGCAACTCCTAGAGGCAGAGCTTTTTCTGTGGGTGCTCCCACCCTCTGGAACTAACTTTCTCTGGGGCTCCAGTTGGCCCCTGACCTCTGCATCTTCCGCCATGACTTAAAGACATGGTTGTTCAGCCTGGACTGGGGGGGGTTACATGTATTTTAATATGCTTTTATTGTATATTTTATTGTTGTGAGCTGCCCTGAGTCCTACGGAGATAGGGCAGCATATAAATTAAATAAAATGAAAATGAAATTCCAGGTGTTGTTTGCCTTTCACCATTTTCTTTCTTCTCCTCTTCGTTATTCTTGAATTATCAAATAATATCAAATAATTCTTACTTTCCAAGGTTATTTCCACCATGTACTAATAAAATATCTTCTTTGACCAGTAGGTGGCACCCCCCCGCTCTAAAATCCAGCATTAAACACAGCAAAAATGGGGGGCGGGGTGTAAAAAAATAAAAAACAAAGTTTCTCTTTCTTTGTACAAATCCTTCCAATAATCAAACAATATTACCCACAAATTAAATCACTTTTCATGCTACTACCAGTTCCAATCCAGTATTTCTCTATTTTAAGGCTTTACAGTCTTTCATTAACAGTTTGTTTCACTTTTAGGTCTATAATCTTTCTCCATGTGATAAATCGCTGCTTTCTTAACATTTTGGAGAGTCTTTTTTAAAGAATTCTTTTATATGGGTTTAGGTCTCTAATATAGAAGTTGAAAGTTGTCTCATCCAGTTTCAATCCACTGCCACAAATTGCTCCAGCACATATTATTCTTCTCCTGGTTGTCACAGATTCAGTCTTGTCAAAATGGCCATTGTCTCTGTTGCTGATCAAGAGGGTTTTCTTTGGCTCAAATGAGGAAATTGCTGTTCCCAGCAGGTATAGGCTGGGTTTCGTGGTGCTCCATGGAACTCCGCTATCCCATAACCGTCCCACTGCGACACCAACTGGTCAATACCTGGTTTCTCTCTGTCACTTGTCACCATCTTGCCACTTTCTCCCACCAGCAGACCAATTGTTTTCTTGACTTTTTTCTTGTTTTTAATATGCTGGGAGAAGAGGGGAGAGGAGCCAATACTTCTAATAAATAAATCTACCCCCAAGCTCAGAACAAGGGTCATAGCTAAACAAACAGACTTTAATCTGAAATGAACCTAACAAATCCACGTGAAAAGCTTCTTTTGTTTTTATTTTTCCCTTCCATGTTCCAAACAAGTTTATAGTTGAGGATGACTGGCCCTTAACCCTTCTGCCTAAACATTATCTTAAAAGAACAAAAAGAAAGAATTTTAGAATATAATTCTTTATTGGCCAAGTGTGATTGGACACACAAGGAATTTGTCTTTGGTGCATATGCTCTCAGTGTATATCAAAAGAAAAAAAATACACTCATCAAGAATCATAAGGTACAACACTTAGTGATAGTCAGAGGTGGGATTCAAGTAATTTGACAACGGTTCTCTGCCCAAATGATTTCTTCCAACAACCAGTTTGCCAAACTGCTCAGAAAGTTAACAACTGGTTCTACCGAAGTGGTGCGAACTGGCTGAATCCCACCACTGGTGATAGTCATAGGTTACTAATTAGCAAAAAATCATACTACGAAACAAACAGAACAATATAAATAATAAAATAAGAAACAACATGGTTATAGTCATAAGTGGGAGGAGATAGGTAATGGGAAGCCGAGTGAGGTGAGGACGGGCTGGGAGGGGAGGGGCGAAGAGAGTCCGGGCAAGGAGAGGTACCCTTTGACATGAGTGATGTCGACTTGACCCCACCTACCCAGTCACATGACTACCCAGTTCTTAAATTATTTGAATCCCACCACTGGATGAAAACCATCTCTTTTGTACAGTTTTTCATTGGACCAGCTGCAGACATCATGACCCTCAAGTCCAGCTTGACATCTGGAAATTATCTAGACATTGGAACAATATGAAATACTTGCCTTTGCCTTTTAAAGGACTTTTTGACCTCTCAGTCTAGCCTACAGTGTTAAAAGCTCACATCTACCTATTAACCCCTCTTATCCTGCACAGCTTTTAAGATCTGCCAAAGTTGACTCATGTGCTCTCAGATGTGGTTGTGTACTTTCAGATATTGATATAGGATGCAACTGATTTGTGTGTTTGCTTCAGGCTAGTAAATACATCTGGTTAATACTTTCAAGCATCTATTTAAAAAAAAAATCCAGTTAAAACAACATAAAGAATGTAAAACAGCTCAACATATCAGATGTGTGACTACTTTAATAAAATGGGTTGGAAATCTGGGTGGGGTCAGTCCCAAGAGATGAGGAAACTGCACTGTGGAACAGAGATCAATATATTCAATTTAGTATAGTTCTGTGGACGGCTTACATCTCACCCATGATTGATCTGCTTCCCCCATTTGTCCAAAAGGATAACACGTATTTTCTTTCTCCCACATATTATCTTTTATGCCTCCACAACCAGAGTACTGAGACGGCTTTGAAAGGAAATGTCAGACAATTGCACTGGATTAAAAGGTCATTATGTGAATTACAAATCAGTTGATGCAGAATTTTCCACTTCAGTACTGCCTGAAAGTTCAGATTCTTCTTTCCTTCCCTTCCTTTCCCTCCCTCCCTTCATTTTCTTTTTCGCATTCCACCTTGAGAATTTGCACCTATTCTATAAAAAAATGTAAATTAATAAAAGTCCTAATCAGAAGGAGATTCCTTCTCTGCCTTGAATGGATTATAATGCCCCAAGGCACAATCAGGATATCTGTGGCAATTAACACAAAACCAAGGGAAGAAGGGGGGAGAGGAGCCAATACTTCTAATAAATAAATCTACCCCCAAGCTCAGAACAAGGGTCATAGCTAAACAAACAGACCTTAATCTGAAATGAACCTAACAATTCCACGTGAAAAGCTTCTTTTGTTTTTATTTTTCCCTTCCATGTTCCAAACAAGTTTATAGTTGAGGATGACTGGCCCTTAACCCTTCTGCCTAAACGTTATCTTAAAAGAACAAAAAGAAAGAATTTTAGAATATAATTCTTTATTGGCCAAATGTGATTGGACACACAAGGAATTTGTCTTTGGTGCATATGCTCTCAGTGTATATCAAAAGAAAAAAAATACATTCATCAAGAATCATAAGGTACAACACTTAGTGATAGTCAGAGGTGGGATTCAAGTAATTTGACAACTGGTTCTCTGCCCTAATGATTTCTTCCAACAACCAGTTTGCCAAACTGCTCAGAAAGTTAACAACTGGTTTTCCTGAAGTGGTGCGAACTGGCTGAATCCCACCACTGGTGATAGTCATAGGTTACTAATTAGCAATAAAATCATGCTAGGAAACAAACAGAACAATATAAATCATAAAATAAGAAACAACATGGTTATAGTCATAAGTGGGAGGAGATAGGTAATAGGAAGGATGAGAAGAATAATAGTAATACAATCTTAGTAAATAGTTTGACAGTGTCGTGGAAATTAGTTGTTTAGCAGATTGATGGCATTTGGGGAAAAACTGTCCTTGTGTCTAGTTGTTCTGATGTGCAGTGCCCTATAGCATCATTTTGAAGGTAGAAGTTGAAACAATTTACAGTAGGTCCAGGATGAGAGGGGTCTGTAGATATTTTCATAGCCCTCTTTTTGACTCGTGCAGTATACAGGTCCTCAATGGAAGGCAGGTTGGTAGCAATTGTTTTTTCTGCAGTTCTAATTATCCTCTGAAGTCTGTGTCTGTCTTGTTGGGTTGCAGAGCCAAACCAGACAGTTATGGAGGTGCAGATGACAGACTCAATAATTCCTCTGTAGAACTCTGTATCAGCAGCTCCTTGGGCAGTTTGAGCTTTCTGAGTTGGCACAGAAAGAACATTCTTTATTGTGCTTTTTTGATGACATTTTTGATGTTGGGTGTCCATTTTAAGTCTTGAGATATGATAGAACCTAGAAACTTGAAGGTCTCTACTGTTGATAGTGTGTTGTCTAATATTGTAAGAGGTGGTAGTTTTGGATGGTTTCTCCTAATGTCTACCACCATTTCTAGATTTTTTTGAGTGTGTTCAGTTCCAGATTGTTCTAGTCACACCATGAGGCTAGTTGTTGTATACGGATTCATTGTTGTCTTGAATGAGACCAATCACTGTTGTATCATCTGCAAACTTCAGTAGTTTAACAGATGGATTGTTTGAGATGCAGTCATTGGTATACAGAGAGAAGAGAAGTGGGGAGGGCACATAGCCCTGGGGGGCTCCTGTGCTAATTGTACAGGTATGTGATGTGATTTTGTGTAGCTTCACCTGCTGCTTCCTGTCTGTTAGGAAGCTTATGATTCACTTACAAGTGTGTTCAGGTACCACTAGCTGATTTAGTTTAGTTAGAAGAATGTCCAGTATGATGGTATTGAATGCTGATCTGAAGTCTACAAAAAGGACCCTTGCATAGATCTTTGGAGATTCAAGATGTTGTAGGATGTAGTGCAGAGTCATATTAACAGCATCATCTGTCAATCTATTTGCTGAGTAGGCAAATTGTAAGGGGTCTAACAGCGGATCCATGATGGTTTTCAGATGGACCAGCACTAGCCTCTCAAAGGTTTTCATAACTATAGATATTATAGCAGTGGTCTCCAAACTTAGGAACTTTTAGACTTGTGCACTTCATCTCCCAGAATTCCACAGCCAACATGGCTTCTTGGCTGAAGCATGGTTGGCTGAGGAATTCTGGGAGTTGAAGTCCACAAGTGTTAAAGTTCCCAAGTTTGGAGACCCCCTGTGTTAGAGCAACTGGTCTGAAGTCATTCAGTTCCTTGATGGAGGGTTTCTTTGGTACTGGGATGAGAGTAGAGCGTTTGAAGCAAGAAGGAACATAGCATATTTCTAGTGATTTATTAAAGATGCGGGTGAAGATGGCAGCCAGTTGATCAGCACAAGCTTTTAAGTAAGAAGGAGTTATCTTGTCTGGGTCTGGTGCTTTTCCTGGATTTTGTCTGTGAAATAAACCTTGCACCTCATTTTCTGTAATCAGTTGTAGGAGGCTTGGCTGTTGTTGGTGTGTCTAAGATGGGGATTGTGGAGATAGGTGGCAGAGGTTTTCTCCCAAACTTATAGTAAAACACATTCAGGTCATCTGCCAGTTGTTGATTTCCTTTGGCATGGGAAGGAGTTTTGCTGTAACTGGTGATATTTTTAAGAGTTTTCCACATGTTTGCTGGTTCATTTGTTGAGAACTGATTCCTTAGCTTTTCAGAGTAGTTTCTTTTTGCTGTTCTGATCCTTGTTAATACATTTCTGGCCTGATTGTACAGCATTTTATCGCCTTTTCTGTAGGCTTTCTGTTTGGTACGATGTAGCTGCTTATATTTAGCTGTGAACCAAGGTTTATTATTACTGCATATTTGCAGGTTTCTGGTTGGCACACATAGGTCTTCACAAAAACTGACATATCATGTTACAGTATATGTGAGTTCATCCAAGTCTGCAGAGGTATCTTCAAAATCATTCCAATCAGTGCAATCAAGACAAGCCTATAGCTTTAGCTTTGCCTCCTCAGTCCAAGTCCTCACTGATTTGTTGGTTTCACGATTTTAAGTCTTTGTCTGTAAGCAGATACAAGGTGAATCATGCAATGATCAGAGTGTCCCACAGCTGCTCATGATAAAGACCGATAAGCATCTTTTAATGTTGGGTAGCAATGGTCTAAAGCACTCTTGCCTCTTGTGAGACAATTGACATGCTGAAAATATTTTGGTAGCTCTTTTCTTAAGTTAGCTTTGTTAAAATCTCCTAAAACAATGGGAAATGAATCTGGGTATTTAACTTCAGCCCACATAATCTGGTCAGATAGAGTTTGTAATGCATTGTTTACACAAGCTTGTGGAGAAACATACACAACAATTAGGAGAAATGAGGAGAACTCTCATGGTGAATAAAATGGTTTGTAATTGATAATTAATTTCTCTAAGTGCACATCACAGAATTTCTTTAATATAGTTATATTTCAGCACCAGCAGCTGTTAATATATATAGGCCCCCTCCCCTCTTTTTATCTGATGTTTCTGCAATTCTGTCAGTTCTTTGTATCTGAAACCCTGGGATATGCATGCTGCTATGATCAATTGACTCATTTAGCCAGGTTTCAGTGAAGCTGAGAGTTGCTGAGTTTTAAAACTCAGAGTTGCATCTATTTAAAAGAAGTATTTCATCCATTTTATTAGCGAGTGAATGTAACTTAGTCAGAAAGAGAGATGGGAGAGGGGTTTTTAATCCAACTTTTTCTTAATCTATTCAAAATTCCTGCTTGCTTACCACTTCTTCGCCTCCGGCGTCTCCTCCATTTGTTTTTGCTTATCCATTGTTCAGAGGAAGTTGCTTCTTCTTGTATTAGGCAATCCCCACTCTTTATACCAGTTTCATGGTAATTCCGAACTTCCACATGAAATATTGGGTTTTCTTTCCATTAACCTGTTTTCAGGAAACAATGCATGTTCTGTTGTGTCTTTGTAAACACTTCTGACAAATGCCATATTATTTATTTAACCATGTTTAATATTGGTGGGATGGTTGTATATAAAACCAATGTAGTGTTTATACTTGTAAAGGAAGTCTATTAATTGCAAATTAAGATAATTAACATACATACCGGGGTGGGTTCTACTTACCTTTACTACTGGTTCACAGCGGGGCTGTGCACGTGTTCTTCTGTGCAAGTGCAGAAGCATTTTGATGACATTGGGGTCGGTGGGTGGAGCCTCCTGCCAGTTTTACTACCAGTTCTATAGAACCAGTGCGAACCGGGGGAAGCCCACCACTGATACATACATACATACATAGATACATGCATACACACACACACACACACACACACACACACACACACACGATAGCTGATCCCTAGAATTGCTTGGATTTTTTACCCAATAATTGCTTATTTGAAGCATTTGATCTTGCTGGCAGTTTATTCATAAGAACAACAGTGTTTAATAGTTACATTGTCTATCTAAGAAGGAGAAAGCCAAAATTCTAGTCCTAATCCAGTTATGAAACTATTTTTTTCTGGTCACAATCTCTTCACCTGTCATGTTAAAATGGGAGAGTTCTACTAAGCATGACTGCAGGAACTCCTTGGATAAAAGTAGAATACAAAGGCTAATGATCTTTCAGCCCTTCAGTGGCTGACATCCTGATTACAGCACAGTGTATTAGAGATCTCTGTGAACTCTAACAATCTTCCGACATTTTTCCATTTGACAAAACAGGATCTGTCAGGAATAAGGGGCTCTTGGAGTACTCTGGAACTTGCTTAACAGAAGCCTGTACAACCATGCCTTATCACTTCAAAGCCTTCCAGAAAATCTTTAAAAAAATTGAACAGCCCAGTTATTTAGAATCCCTCAGAGATATATTGATGGCATTTAACTAACTGACTTAAGTTGCATGTCATTGGAAATGGATTGCTCAATAGGAACATTGTGCCTCAAGCTAAGTTCCCGAGAACTACTTATGCATGTATGGTAACAGTTTATCTCTGCTTTGAAATGATTTGCATTTCTGCCATTATGGCAATTGATGGAAAGGCACTCAAGTTGTACTGCATTCCCCCCCCCCTTTTATTCTTAATGACTGGTCTCCAAGGGAAGGAAAAGAAAACCACCAAGCTCTGGAGGCTTCTTGTCAAGTTCTGTCTCAATAGTTATCCAGATGCTTCCACAAGCTGATTCTCAAGCTCTTGTTCAGTCTGTTTCCCATCTGCAACTAGGCAATATTTACTCTTATCTTAGGATACCTCCTGATTGTCTCCAGGCAGTGCACTCAAAATTCCAGACTTCAATAATATTAGTGAACAAGGAAAACATATGTATTTAAATCTAATAAGAGGCCGCACACATGCTAGACAGAAGAAATAAGAATTCTTCGTTTATATTTAACAGAATGACAAAAGAAGAGGGACGTGTAATTTCCACTATCTATAATGATTGATCATGCTGAATAAGAAACAGTATCTAACAATTTTTGGAGAATTTAAATTTCTTATCAAAGAATAATCTATTTCCCCCTCCCTTTTCTTAAAAGAAAAAAAAGCCACCCAGACAGTAATCTTAATTCAGTGTGTCGCCTGGCTATTTAAACTCACAACCAGCTTGCTGAACATGGCATGCATTATTTTCTCCATTTCATAACAAATGTGTTGCATTTTCTAAGGAAGGAGGATAAATTAAAGGGCTTTAATTATTGTGAGATTCCTTTTAGAATTTGGAATCAAAAGCAAGTGCATGCAGAAAGACACCCACCCACCCATAGCCATAGGGAGTTGTTTTGGATAGCGAGATGAGTAGCATATAAATTGAATTAATAAATAAATAAACAAATATTTGGGATTGAGAAAGATGACAGTGAATTTCAGTACACATTTTTGCAAGCACCTCTTATTAGTTGCATTATATAAGCTATTTTGGATTGATATTTAAAACAAAAAAAACAAAAAACAAAAAAACAAACCCTTGTCACATAGAGAGCATTTGGGTAAGAGAATTCGGGGAATCTTTCTTATTCACATTTCCCAGTTCTTTTTCTTACAGTTGGAATTGGAGATCAGACATTATATCATGAAGTCCTTCAGTGACATCTAGTGGTCTCAGCTGAAGTTTCCTGCCTATAAATTTGTTGCAGATACAATATTGCAATTGCAAAAGGGCCTGGATGGGGATGTTATTTTCTGAGTTGTAAAATAAGAAGCAATTATGATGAAATATATAAACTGGGAATCATGTAAGGGCTTTCTTATTTGCCATAAGATTAATATTTATGACTTGTTCACAACTTATGTGTTAAACAGATGAAAATGGAATGGAATGTATTTGTGGGTGTTTGATTCCAGAACCAGATTATATTCAAATGATTTTTTTATTCCGAAAATCACAAAGGTTTCTCACTAGGGACCTTTACATTATCCAATTCCTGGCCCTCTTAACATGAAATTTCAGAGACTAAATCCAAGTCCACTGCACTTAAAGTATGTGATCTATTCTAAATTATTATCTATCCTTGCAATCATTTGTTTCTCTTATAAACTGTATATGTGTGTGTGTGTATGTGTGTGTGCATCTTTGTATGTGTGTGTGTGTGTCTATGTACAGTATGTATCTATGTATAATAAATGTTTAAAAGAATAAAAACAACATAAATTTTGAAAGAAAAAAGGAAAGTAGTAAGTGAAAAAAGTGCAAAGAAAGAAACAGAAAAGAGAAAGTTATATTGTTCTGATTTTAACAGTAATTACATTTATATTTTATCCTCTCTCTAAGGTTACAACATAATTTTCTTCTTTCTATAATCTACCCTTTCTAATTATCAAACCTGTAAGTCACAAATTTATACATCGTTTCTCCATGAGTCTTCAATTATCAAAATATGTTTTTAATCTTTATTAACAACTGCTTCACTTTTTTTTTTACCCTTAATCCCATTATTTCCGACTTCACTGGAAAACAGGTCCTGCATTAAACCTACTTGGCCCTCAACCAAAAAGGACAATAGTTCAGCTGGCATTCTTTGGGAGCCATCTGTTGATGGTCTTCAAATGGAAAAGGAAATGCTATGTGATATATTCAGTGAATGGCATGAATAAAACAGTTGTGGAACAGTGAGCGAAGCTACAAAACTGAAAATCTAAGCATTGTTGGATATTTTAATTCATCAGGAACATTTGTTAGAGGTTGTATTCCTGAGCATATTTTATCTCTCCCCCTCCCCTCCTCTCTCTTTCCCTCTCTCTCTCTCTCTCTCTCTCATCAAATTTAGAAATTACTTACCTCATCAGTCCCTTCATAGGGGGACTCTGGGCAGCATATAAATGTTAAAAACATAAAATTGAATACAGAATTTAAAAAGTTTAAAAAGAGGCAAGAATTTTTAAAATTCTACATTAAAAGTTAATTCAAAGGTGGGAGGGGGGCCCTAAGGATGCTAGCTAACCCCAGAGCTGTGTATTTCTTTGCAAGACTCAAGCAAAATGGCAGAGCTAAGTCTTTAGATATTTTTGAGTGGTCAGGAGACTGGGACCCATCTTGCCTCTAGGAGCAGAATATTCCAAAGGCAGGGGGCAATAGTAGAGTTATCTTCTTGGACTTTGCCAATGAGAATTCTTTAACTGATAGGGTCTGTAACATACCTTTCCTATTTGACTGGGTGGATAGGCTGATGAGTTTCAAAGGCAACCTGGCCCCATGTCATTTAGGGCTTTAAAGGTGATAACCAACTCCTAGAAGTAAACTGACATACAATGTAGCTCAATCAATCAATCAATCAGAATAAAGCTGAAAGGGACATTGGAGATCTTCTAGTCCAACCATTTCAGACAAGTGATTATCCAGTCTCTTCTTAAAAACCTCCAGTGATGAAGCACTTACAACTTCTGAAGGTAAGCTGTTCCACTAGTTAATTGTCCTCACTGTTAGGAAGTTTCTCCTTAGTTCCAGGTTGCTTCTCTCCTTGATTAGTTTCCATCCATTGTTTCTTGTCCTGCCTAAAGGTGCTTTGGTAAATAAGTTGACCCCCCTCCTCTTTGTTGCAACCTCTCAAATGCTGGAATATTACTATCATGTCACCCCTAATCATTTTTTCTAGATTAGCGAAACCCAAATCTTGCAACCATTCTTTGTATGTTTTAGTCTCCAGGTCCCTAATCATCTTAGTTGCTCTTTTTTGCAGTTTTTCCAAAGTATCAACATATTTTTTTGTAGTGTGGTGACCAAAACTGGATGCTGTATTTCAGGTGTGGCCTTACTAAGGCTTTATAAAGCAGTACTAATACTTCACTTGGTTTTGAATCTATGCCTCTATTTATACAACCAAAGATTGTATTAGCTTTTTTGGCTGCTGCCACACACTGCTGGCTCATATTTAAGTGATTGTCCACGAGGACTCCAAGGTCTCTCTCACAGTTACTGTTTTTGAGCCAGGTTTCGCCTAATCTGTACTTGTACCTTTGTTTTTTTCTTGTCTAAGTATAAAATCTTGCTTTTCTCTACATTAAATTTCACATTCTTGGATAGGGCCTGTTGTTCAAATCTATCAAGATTTTTTTGGATCCTAAGTTTGTCTTCTGGTGTATTGGCTATTCCTGCCAGCTTTAGTGTCATCTGCAAATTTGATGAGTTCCCCTTGTATTTCCACATCTAAGTCATTTATGAAGATATTGAAGAGTACTGGACCTAAGACAGAACCTGATGGCACCCCACTTACTTCCCTCCATGTAAATGTAGTACTATTAAGGATGACTCTTTGAGTATTGTTTGTCAGGCAGTTACAAATTCATCTAGTGGTAATGCTGTTTATCACACATTTTTCTAGCTTACCAAGAAATAGGTTGTGGTCTAGTTTGTCGAATGCCTTGCTGAAGTTTAAGTATATTATGTCATCCACAGCATTTCGCTTGTCTACTAATTTAGTCACTTTGTCAAAGAATGAAATAAGATTGGTTTGGCATGATCTGTTTTTAACAAACCCAAACAAACTCGTGCAGCAAAGATGTTGCCTGGACTTTCTTTCTTTGGATAGCTGAGATTGAGAACTCTGAAAATGTGGTTGTGTGAGCAATTAAGGAGAAAATCCCATTTAAAAAATGCTGATAATATAGTTGTTTTGTGTGTAGAGTATTAAAAAGGCTTACTGGTCATAGACATTTTATCATAATTTCAGGAGCTCCTATATTACAATGAGTTACCTCAAACTAATCACAGTACTGCTTTCTGGATCTTTGATCCTTGTGGTATTCTGAATTATATACAAGTGATTTTACCCCATTGTGAAATATATAAGTAGTATTACAAGGGTTGTATACGGCAAGTTGAATTTGTCTAAAGAAATCTTTTATGCTGTAGATACATGATTGTCTTCCTGAAAAATAACAAAAATGCCTCACATCAATTGACTGCCTTCCTTTACTATTTGCAAAGATGTATTTTTGCCTAGATACTTGCATCTTCTCAGAAGCTTGGAGTAATTGATGGGAAACTTCAGAAGGTGCTTCTTTCAGAAAAGCTTCTTTTAGGTTACGAGTATCACAGAAGGCTTCAGAGCAGAGAAATAGAATACTAGTACTTTACTCTGAAAAACAAGGGAGCCACATTATTTCATGAAGTCACTTGAATGAAATATTGCCCTTGACCTTAAGTCAATTTGGTTGAACAAAGCTCCCTTCAAAGGTCTACACATCCCAAATGATGACATTCCATAGGCAGATATAGTTGTGCAGTAACATAACAGCAGTCACTTTGATCAATAGCTCTTCAAATATTGCTGAGATGTCTATGATTGAAAACTTTAGATATATGGTTGAAAACTTTATACATTCTGGAGTTCCCCAGCATACTCTGCCACATAGGACATTATGCACATTTTTGTTGGGATGGTGAATTCACATTTGGCAGCATCACAGATACATAGCTGGTAATTTAGGATTAAAGCTTTCCCAGTTGGGTTGCACTCGTAAAGCAAGAGGTATAATGACTATATTCCGTAGAATCCCTACATGACTATAGTGACTAGCTACATCATTTGTTATAGGCTGGGGAGAGAAATACATGATCCTTTGGAAATTACTAAAGTGAGATACCATTTTACCAACCATGGCCAATAGTGAAAGAATCTGAAGTTGTTTGCTGAATGGCTATTAATATTCCTAGCAGAATGTTAAATGACTAAAAACTCCTGGACCTGCACAACAGCATTACATTTAGTCTTAAGATTTTCTTCTGAGCACATGTTATCTAAGGCAACTATTGTGGTTTATATTTTCAAAAAGTTCTAATGTAAAATAATTGGTGAAATTGAGATTTTTATTTATCTCCACTGAGGAGATTGTCTACAAGTAGGTCATTTCCATCAAATATATAAAATAGCTGTTCTCTTTGCCATTTATTTTCTCCAAAATGACAGATTAGATAGATGCGCTCTTACAGATAAAAATGAACAGTCTGTATAGTCTTGATACAGAGCTTGTTGATTATGCATAAAGATAACATACTATTCACATGGATTTAGATATATAGGAATATTAAGTGTGTTATAAGGAGATATGGCATTCAGAATATGATTATTTTAGAAACAAAAAGTTTCACAATCTCCATTAAGTACAAATTGAAACATGGTGAACTTCCTTTTCATTAGGAAAAAACAGGCTCATGACTTAATTCCAGCATAAGTAAACTGATCCCTTTCATAGTTAGTCTTCTTGCCTTCCTAAATAAGCTAGAAATTCATCTAACCTCAATCAGATAACACATTAAAACTTGAGGACTACTTAACAAGTTGATTTGACTTTTCTGCAATTTTTAATGTCAGCTGTTTAAGTATTTCATTTTCCTATGAAATTAATATGATAAAGATAAATTTGTAAGCCTGTTCAGATCATCTTCAACAGAATTTTTTTTATCCTTCCTCAATTCAGTCTTTAAAATGATGAACTTACCTGAAGCATATAATCAGGATAAATTCAAAAGGCTAAGTACTCATTCAGATTTGTTACACTTTCTTCTTTCTAGTTTATTAATTACCGTATATACTCGAGTATAAGTTGACCCGAATATAAGCCAAGGCACCCAATTTTACCACAAAAAACTGGAAAAACTTATTGACTCGAGTATAAGCCGGGGGTTGGAAAATGCAGCGGCTACTGGTAAATTTCAAAATAAAAATAGATACCAATAAGATACCGCAGGTTTGGCCCTCCACCTTACCAAGGGCCTATCTCGATGACGGACTTTGGAGTCCGGAGAGATGGTATGACGCAAAGAAGGGTGTGTGGGGCTTTTTGGTGAAGTGTTTTAATAAGATTTTAAGGGATCCGGGGAGGGGGGTTTGTAATAATTTTTTAAGGGGAATTGAGAAGACGACCGATGGGGATGGGGGGGGTCATCCTCCATGGTCAGAGCCTAGCCCGGCATGGGGTAACGGTTTGGGGGGTGCAGAACGAGGGATTGGAGGGGGGACAGAGGATCATATTTATGAGGGTTGCACCATCAGCACGGTAGTTGGGAGGGGCAGATATGGCGGGAGCAGGGGACCACATCATGTGTCGGGGGCGCGCGCTCGCTATTTGAGAGCGATTGCTCGCCCCGGTCTCCAAAGCTCCACTCGGACACTAGGTAGCACAGATACTCAGGATCTGGGCCTTCGGTTGATGCTGTGCAATGCCAGGTCCGTGGTAAATAAGGCCCCCCTCATCTGTGATCTTATAAAGGAGGGGGGAGCGGACCTGGCAGGTATTACGGAAACCTGGTTGGGTCCAGAGGGAGGGGTCCCTCTGGTTGAGATGTGCCCACCAGGTTTCAGAGCATTCCATCAGCCAAGGGCCCAGGGGAGGGGCGGGGGGGTAGCGGTTATTATTAACGAAGATCTAGGTCCAAGGGAGACCACTGTGCCACAGATTGCCGGATGTGAGTCCCTCCTTATGAAATGGGGTCATGGGGTTCAGTTGGGCTTGCTGCTCACGTACCTGGCTCCCTGCCACGTGGCAACAGCCCTGCCCGAGCTACTCGACGTGATAGCCACGGTGGCAGTGGATACACCCAGGCTTATGGTCATGGGTGATTTCAACTTGCCTTCCGTTGGTGAAACGTCTGAGGTGGCTCGGGAGTTCATGGCTTCCATGACGGCCATGGACCTGACCCAATTAGTTCATGGCCCCACTCATAGGGGGGGGCATACTCTGGACATGATTTTTGTCTCTGGCCAGTGGTTGAGTGATCTGGTTATAGGGGGTATAGACATAGAACCCTTGTCATGGTCTGATCACTCGCTCCTTCGCCTAGATCTCCGAACCGCTACACCCCGCCGCAGGGAGGCGGAACCAACTAGATGGGTCCGCCCCAGGCACCTGATGGATCCTGATAGGTTCCAGATGGAGCTTGGGCCGTTTCCTGAGGATCTGGCACACGACTCGGCCGAGGACCTGGTAGCTGCCTGGAATCGGGCGGCTGGTGGAGCCTTGGATCGAGTCGTGCCTTTGCGGCCTCTGACCCGGTACGGATCTCGAGCAGCTCCCTGGTTTACCGAGGAGCTGAGAGAGATGAAGCGCCGGAAAAGATGCCTAGAGAGTGGTTGGAGGGCCAGTCTCGCTGAATCTGATCGAACACTGGTAAGGTCGCATATTAAGACCTACCTAGTGGCGATAAAGGCGGCAAAGTTGAACTACTTTTCCGCATTTATTGCGTCATCAGGGAATCGTCCGGCCGCCCTGTTCAGGGTGACCCGCTCTCTGCTTCACGCGGGAGTGCGGGAGGACCCCTTGGAAGGCAGGGCAGAGGATTTCGGACAATACCTGTATGACAAAATTGCTCAGATTCGGGGGGATTTGGACTCCGACTGGGTAGATCTGGGCGGGGTGACAAGGAATAGTCTTGAGAATGTTATCTGGGAAGAGTTTGACTTTGTGACTCCTGATGATGTGGACAGGATTTTGGGGAGACTTAGTGCGGCCACATGTTTACTGGACCCGTGTCCCTCCTGGTTGGTACTGGCCTCCCGGGAGGTTACACAAGGCTGGCTCCAGGGCATTATCAACGCTTCCTTGAGTGAGGGTCACTTCCCTGCCGCCTTGAAAGAGGCGGTGGTGAGGCCCCTCCTCAAGAAGCCTTCCCTGGACCCAGCAGTATTAGCTAACTATCGTCCTGTCTCCAACCTTCGCTTTATTGCGAAGGTTGTTGAGAGTGTGGTTGCGCAACAGTTTCCACAATTCCTGGAGGAAACATCTTATCTGGATCCGTTCCAGTCGGGTTTCAGGTCTGGGCACAGCACAGAGACGGCATTGGTCGCGTTGGTTGATGATCTCTGGAGGGCTCGGGACAGGGGATGTTCCTCTGTCCTAGCCCTATTAGATCTCTCAGCGGCTTTTGATACCATCGACCATGGTATCATGCTGCACCGGCTGGAAGAGTTGGGGGTGGGGGGCACTGTATTACAGTGGTTCTCCTCCTTTCTCTCCGACCGGTCGCAGTTTGTGTTGACAGGGGGGCAGAGGTCGACCTCGAGGCCTCTCGTTTGTGGAGTGCCACAGGGGTCGGTCCTCTCGCCCCTTCTGTTCAACATTTATGTGAAGCTGCTGGGTGAGATCATCCGTGGCTTTGGGGTGAGATACCATCAGTACGCTGATGACACCCAGCTGTACATCTCCACCCCAGGCCACCCCAATGATGCCCTCGAAGTGATGTCCCAGTGCCTGGAAGCCGTGCGGATCTGGATGGGGAGAAACAAACTCAAGCTCAACCCGTCCAAGACGGAGTGGCTGTGGTTCCCGGCATCCCGATATAGTCAGCTGACTCCATCACTGACTATCGGGGGCGAGTCTTTAGCCCGCGCAGAAAGGGCTCGCAATCTGGGAGTCCTCCTGGATAGGCAGCTGTCCTTGGAGGAACATCTGACAGCTGTAGCCAGGGGGACCTTTTGTCAGGTTCGCCTGATTCGCCAGTTGCGGCCCTTTCTTGATCGGGATTCCCTGTGCACAGTCACTCACGCCCTTGTCACTTCCCGCCTAGACTACTGTAATGCTCTCTACATGGGGCTCCCCTTGAAGAGCACCCGGAGGCTCCAACTGGTCCAAAATGCGGCCGCGCGGGTAGTGACGGGAGCAGCGTGGCGCTCCCACATAACACCGCTCCTGCGCGAGCTGCACTGGCTTCCGGTGGTCTTCCGGGTGCGCTTCAAGGTGTTGGTGATCACCTTTAAAGCGCTCCATGGCATAGGGCCTAGTTACCTCCGAGACCGCCTGCTGTCACCGATGACCTCCCATCGACCCGTGCGCTCCCACAGAGAGGGCCTCCTCAGGGTGCCATCAGCCAAACAATGTAGGCTGGTGACTCCCAGGGGGAGAGCCTTCTCTGTAGGGGCACCCACCCTCTGGAACCAGTTGCCCCCGGAGATTAGGAGAATTCATGACCTCAGTGCCTTCCGCCGTGCCCTAAAAACACATTTTTTCCAACAAGCCGGGCTGGCTTAAGAAGAAATTTTAAATATTTTTAATATTTTAATTGGTCTGTGAGTTTTAAATTTTGTAGCCAAATTATATATATATTTTAAATGTCTTAATATTTATATTTTATGTTTTTTATGTCTGGCTGTACACCGCCCTGAGTCCTCAGGGAGAA
>WNWU01013629.1:6662618-6715992 GCA_012654045.1 Ptyas mucosa | reverse complement strand
CTCTCTCCCTTTCTCTCTCACTCCACTCTCTTTCTGATTCTCTCTCTCTCTGATTCTTTCATTTTGTCTCTCTCTCATTCTCTCTCATTCTCTTTCATTCTGTCTCTTTCTGTCTCTCATTGTCTCTCTCTCTCTCTGATTCTCTCTGTCTCTTTCTCTCATTCTCTCTCTCATTCTTTCTCTTCTTTTCATTCTTTGTCTCTTTCTCTCTCTGTCTCATTCTGATTTTCTCTCTTTCTCTCTCTCTCATTCTCTCTTTCATTCTTTGTCTCTTTCTCTGTCTCAGCCCTCGCCATCTGGAATGAATGATGCTGTTGTGGTGGAGGGGAGGGGCGGCAGAAGCGGGAAGAAGCGGCGTTTGCGATGGCTGGAAGCTGCGGGAGCAGCAACAGCATTCTGCCTCGGTATATTTGTGCCAGCCAGTGACACAAGGCAGCCCTCCTCTCCTGTTGCTTGCGGCTCAGAGTGGTAAATGGTGACTGGTCCAGGGAGCAGCTGGATTTTGCTCTCCATTGCGGACGCCAGCTTCCGCAAATCCAGCTTCTTCTCTCTGCTGTAAGTGCGGCATCAGGATTCCACCTTTGTATATTTGCGGCGCAAGGCGGAATCCTGATGCGAGCGAGCAGCCAGCCATGCCGTGGCGGCGCCTCTCTGCTCAGTTGCTGGGAGCCACTGAGGGGCAAAAGAGGAGCAGAAGGCGCTGCCGGCGAGCAAGCAACCAGCCAGCCAGCCGCGGGAGAAGCTGCAAAAAGCTGCAAGCCTCCCTGCAACCCCTAAAGCCAAAAAGGGGTTTGGGGGAGGGGTGCCGCACCCCCCCACACACCCCATTTTGGCTTTAGCAAGCCTCCCTGCAACCCCGGGAGCCAAAACGGTTGCAGGGAAAAAGGGCATTTTTTCATGACTTGAATGTAAGCCAAGGGGGGCTTTTTTCAGCCTGAAAAACGTGCTGAAAAACTCGGCTTATATTCGAGTATATACGGTATATACTTCATTGTAAAAAAAAGTTGCCACAATACTTTTTTTATGCTAGAACAAGAAAGACTTCTGTAACTTGGTATTTGCATAATAGGAAGTCTTTCTTGCTAACACAGGAATTAAGAGCTAACCACAAAAACCCAACTGCTAGTGGAAATATATTACAAAGGGTAACATTTCAAAAGAACTAAGCCTTTATGTCCTTTATCAACTTACCAAACTAATGTTGGTGATGTGCAGAATTATTTTGGGTGAAGAGAGTGGTATTAGCCAATTTTATGAATCCTCAGTGCTGATATAAATTATCTAGATGCTCATTTGCTAAAGGACAGTTTTCATAAGTAAGACTAACAAAATAGTCTGTAACACATAATTGTATTTTTTTCATTGTTTATTTCAATACAAGTTCAGTGAGTTTTGAAACTGAACCAATTGCTCATTACAGAAATACAAAATGTAATATATCCAAATTCAAGAAATAAAATCCATGGTCACGATTTAGAGAACCAACCATACCTACATGCAAAAGGTGGGTGCAAACACAGTAAGGAGTGGTGTCTTATTGTCCAATCAGCCTCTCTTTCGTTCTTGCCCCACCACAATCAATATTGCGTTGCTAGCAGTTTTTACAGCAGCACAAACGGTTTTTCATAACCACGCAGTTTAAATCACCTCAACATAATTACAGTGCAATGTCATGCTCACCATTTAATATAAAAGTGATAAAACCTTATGACCACATGAAATGATAATGCCAAAATGGGCCAGTTTTTCAAAATTCCACACCATAAAAGAGCCAAGGTTTAAAAGCATACTATTTCCCTCTATGAAAAAAAAATCTTTGCAGTTACTGCGGGGATCATAAATGGAGGCGAAGAAAGAATGACAATGATCTATCATGATATACTATCTCACTTAAACCTTTTCTTTCAAACGATCATGCATTTTCACACAGGACACAAAGGTAAAGAATTACCAGAACCTTGAATCGGAAATAGTTAAAACTCTCTAGTATCTTGGACATGAGAGAATCACAGTGAGTTAGTGGAACAGAGGCTCCCAAAACATCCCAGATATAACTCTAAGACATCTCTAGTTTGTAAACAATCAATTAATAGATGACGAGAAACACATCTTCCCAAAGATCCAAAACCAATATTGGCCCCAAGGAAGAAATCATCCATCAGCTGGTACTGTATAGATTATTATTATTCCTATTCAAACTCTATCTGAACCTTCAAGTTATGGAACTTGGACTATAAAAAGTTACAGCAGAGCAATTTATAGTTGACAACACCAAAGTAATAGAATTAAGGGTGAAGAGATATAACTAAATTTCAATTAAAAGTTCCTCTTTAATTAGATTTGAAGATATCATCTCCAGAGAAATGTGTAGAGGGACAAATGCTAGGAATAAGCAAAATTATAGATAAGCAACAATTCTTATTGTAATGAAAGGTAACTTGGTCATTAACTTGGTTATGTGCATTTTAGTGTATGCACATGTATGTGTATACTGAGTTTACTGCATACATGCTACTGGGACAAATCTATAATAAATTATAATAAATAATAATAAATAACCCTAGTTTTCTTGCTTTCTTGTTTGGTTCCTATCACAGTGTCAGGTAAATATAATTTCAGTTAATACTTGAAAATGAGTAAGGAGCCTTTTCCAATGGTGACTTTTAAAGCTAAATGACCAACTTCGATACCTTTTTAAAATAATGCTTTTACAAAATTTAATGGAATGGAAAAGCCACCCCCCCCCCACCCCAAGAAATATTAGAATTAACTGTTCACTTGTCTGATCTCAGAAAACTACGTCGGTTCAGATTACAAAAAAGATAATGCATACCATTTCAGTACGGTTGCCATTTGGATATATCTATGAAATCATATCTACGAAATCATAGAAAGAGTTGACTTCTATGTCTCAAACAGTTGCTTCTTATTTTCTTCTGATCCAAATGAGCTTCAAGAAATACTGTGCCTTCTAAACCATTGTTTCCTCATGAAGCTACAGTTCTCTTTAAACTATAGCACACAATTTCTTGTGCATTAAGCCAAATGAGTTCTCTATTCAGGCTTTCATGTGCAGAATATATTGAACAGAAAAGTTTACCTTTGTAGTTTTTAGATACATCAAAATGAGTGTCTGCAAATGATGGGAAGCATAATCACAAGTATCATGATGCAAATGGCAGAAATTACATAATTTGCATCATTTCCTGACAGCATTATTGGGGCTTATACTGGATACTTAGGTATACACTGGCCTTCCCCAACCTACCCATTTCTAGATGTATCAAAAAGTCTTTTTAAACCATAAACTGTCTCTGTAACCATGGCAAGGAGATGAAGGAGGGCCCCCCACAACCAGTTTAGATTGCACATGACAACACCAGCAATATGGCATGTCAAGAAATCCCTCTTTATAAGAAACAGACAACTCTGAGTTTTAAAAATACTACATAATACTGTTAGTGGGACATTTACAATAACTGTCCATGAAAATGCAAGCCATTCACATACTCCATACAAAATAAGACACTGATATGTAGTATGAGTTCTAATTCTGGAAGAAAATCACATTAATAATCCACCTTTCTATAAGAAAAAGTCATGAGCCAATTTGCACAGAACAGAATTCATTTCAAGCATACCTTCTAATTTTCTTCAATGGATAATTAGTCATTTTTTCAAACTTATTATTTATACATTATTCACACCATTCAAAGAATTTAATTCTGTTAATCAATAATTTGAATCCAATTAAAGAGTCCCATTGGCTAATAGTACAGAATCCCAAAGAATTTGGAATGGCATGTACTATCATTTGATAAATACATCTCTACTTATACTGGAATAGTTTTCTCTATTAAATATGCATTGCTAAAACACAGTGCAGTACAATTAGCCCTCCTGCATAACATGAAGTTTTCCCCCCCTATAATCACTTTATCAAAATCCTCAATATATAAAATATTTATAGCATACACTTTAAGAAAAAAGTGCATACTTTCTCAGGCAGAAATATAATGGTAAAAGGCAACAGCATTGATAGCAAATAAATAATCCTTTCAATGTTGGAGAATTCCAATTATGCGTACTGACATTGGAATTCCCATCTCCTGGAAATCCACTGACTTTAAAATCCATAATCCTGGAAGTCTTAAAGCTTAATGTTGCAGCATGAAACAAAAAGAGAAGCAAACTGACCAATGCTACAGGATATTAAGCTGCAAGAAGGAACCTTTTCAATTGTCAATTTGGTTATACAAGGCAGAATTCTTTAGCTTATGTTGTAGGAGAACGTTTTTATCCAGCCAAGACTAGTGCATTTTAAAAAAGTTTAAAAAATACTCTGAGTTTTGATTAGCTGCACTTGATTCAAGTTGTTGTTGCTTGTTGTGGAAGTTTCAAAATATTTTTTCCATTTTAAATCAAACCTGTTGCTACACTAAGCAGACAAGTGTACCACAAAAGGGTAGTCCATGGGATAATTCACATTTCCAATCCAGAGGAATTATCTTATTCCAATTCGGGAAGTCATCCATTCCAGCCCTTGGCACAATCTGGGAGAAAAGAATAACACTCAAGTCTTAACAAACATTTGTTTGTTAATCATTATAGCACTATTAGTCTCCATTAAGAGATTATTATTTAAACAAAATGCATTGTTTTGTGATTACACATCCAAAAAGAGAGGGAGGGAGGGAGGGAGGGAGGGAGGGAGGGAAGGAAGGAAGGAAGGAAGGAAGGAAGGAAGGAAGGAAGGAAGGAAGGAAGGAAGGAAGGAATTAACTTTTGTACCACTTTAGCATTTGACACCCCAGTCTGCTCCAGGCCAAGCCCAGGCACAATAACAAAATGGTTTTAAAGGAAAAAGTATCTGGGTACATAAAAATGCATTAATCCAGATACTCTTGAACAGAAAAATCTTGAATTTGTTGAACCGTTTAAAGATACTAAACAATAGCTACTGTAAGTCTACTGTAGCTCGTTTTAATATACCTGCCTTCTATCCACTGACCCCAAATTTAAAGTTATCCTGTAGTATATTATATAAATTTTCAATTTGCTCTATAGCCAAAAGTATTTGATCTGAAATATCCGATTAAATGGGAAAGAGTTAATAAGAGTGATTTCAAAGCTCTTCTTGAAAATTACTCAGTTCATGTTTTCTTAAATATTTAGTTTAAACTTTAAGAAACTAGTGGCACTCTAATCATGCCCCCTTTTCTTTTTTCTTTTTTTAAAAATAATTTTTATTAAACAGTTTAAAAATTTTTTTTGACAGTTTTCTTCTTTACAACATTTCCATATTGGTATATATATCTATTGTGTGTTCATTCCCCACCCCTTCAATTTACCTTTAACTATACATGTGGTTCTATTATTTTTATACATATTTATATACTAATATATTAAATTACAATCATACATTTTTTATCATTTCGACATATACAAGTTTGTTACTGGTTTCCAACTACTATATCTTCCTCATTTTGTCTTTCCTTAACCTTTACATCTATCCTCTAACCATTTATACCATTTATTCCATACCATGTAGTATTCTCTTTCTTCTTTATCTTTTATTTCTTTTGTGAGTCTATCCATCTCTGTACACTCAAAGATTTTCCTTATTACATTTTCCTCTGATTGTTATTCTTTGTTATTGTATTGTACATTGTTATTCTTCCAATTTTATGCATATATTATTCTCGCTGCTGTTGTAATATGTAAAATTAAATATTATATTTTTGTTGTAATTATCTGTAAATATTCCTAATAGTAATAATTCTGGTTTCATATCTATTTGTTGTTGGTGATCTCTTTCAGTCATTTTCTTATTCTATTCCAATATTGTTTTTCTTTTGGGCACGTCCACATGATGTAGTAATATGTTCCCTGATTTTGTCCACATTTCCAGCAGGCTGGTGATGTATTTGGGAACATTTTAGCAAGCCTGGTTGGTGGAAGATGCCATCTGTAGAACATTTTATACATATTTTCCTTGTAGGTTACAGATATCGTCAATTCATAGTATTTATCCCAAATTTTCTCCCATTTCCCCAATTCAATATTATAGCCAAAGTTTTTGGCCCAGGTTATCATAGTTTCTTTAACTACCTCCTCCTCCATTCTATATCTCAGTAAATAATTGTAAATTTTCTTAATCAATTTGTCCTCTATGCCTAATAAAATCTTGTCTAATTCTTTTCATTCTTTTTCAAATCCATATTGTTCTAAATCTTTCTTATATCTAGTTTGAATCTGTATATGGCCACCAATCAATGTCTAGGCCTTGTTCTTTTAGTTGTCTTGTTTTCAGTTCCCCCTGGTCCTTTAATAAATCTTTGTATCTTTTTATTTTATCCATATCCAATACGTTCAGATAAATTAATGCTTCCATTGGTGATAGCCAATTTGGTATTTTGATATAATGTTTTTAAAAAAATTTTTGCCATACTTGTAGCAACGCGTCCCTAATTAAATGTCTCTGGAAGTAGCCATGAGATTTATTTTTCCTGTTCCATAAGAAAGCATGCCATCCTATCTGTAGGTCATGCCCCTCTAATGTTAGAATTCTTTTATTTTTTAGCTCTATCCAGTTTTTGTTCCACGTGAGTGCTGTTGCCTGATAGTATATCACTCAGTCTGGGAACCCAAATCCTCCTCTTTCTCCAATAATTGCTGTCCTCCAAAAATTTTATTTTAATCCTTGGTTCACGCCCTACTTTTCTATTAACAATTTATTTCCTTAATTGAGAACTAATATTAATCATGTAGTTTAGAAATATTTATTTAACTTGAATGAAAAATATAGAAGTTGTAAGTTTCTCTGAAGTAAAATATTTTATTACAATACTTACCCTTCTCCTGTTAATGCACAGCAGGATTGAATGTGCCATGGGTGATCCTTTATGGAACTAAGGGTCAGATACTTGGAAATTTCAGCTGCTGTCATACAACCCTTCATATCTTGCTTATTTGCAAAAATGAGAACAGCAGCTTTTTGTAAATCCTGTAAATTGCAATGTTTAGATGACTCAGATAACTATTATACTACACATATAAATACTATATAAATATATGGTACTATAACTTTAATTGTGACAATTGCTTTAACATAAGGTGGTGATGCATTTCCATGTGTCAGAAAGGGACAATCTTTTTAGGAAGTACTACACAATGACATGTAAGCTTAACAAGCAACAACAAAAAGTCAACACCTTAAAAAATGAAATTTTAGATATTATCAAAGTTTGTCCCCACCGCCACCCCCATAAATAAAATTACTTCTTCACTGCTGGACTTCATAATTTTTGCCAATGAAATACTTTGTTCTTCCCAGAAGGCTGTTTCAGAGGTTTGCCAAACTTTCTGTAATAACTGGGATATAAAATCAGAATTCTGTTCTGCACTAGTTGGCAGGTTCTGCCATCCACTTTTACATCACTTAAGATCCAAACTGAAGTTGACATTCCAGGAATAAAGGTCACAGCTCCCTTGACCAAACTATGTTAATGCTGACTTCAAATTCATTCATAGAATTTTCTCAGCAATAATCCTCCTTTGGGGATTTTTATTTACTTCCTGGTATAAATCCTGGGAATGCACAAGAAATATAGTCAAGGCTAAACGAAATACCTCATGGGCCAACATTCGGTAGAGTTCTTCTTTTGTGACAGACAACCTCTCACGATCAATACTGTCAACTACAAGGATTACGAACTGTGGAAAAAGGAAGAGTTGAAGAAAAAACTGAAGAAATATGTTGTAAAACAGGCAGTATCCCAGAAGATGAAACTCGTTATGTATGTGAAACTGCATAAGACTGTTGCACAAACAAGACCAACATAGCTTCTTTTTCCACTCTTTCTTAAGCTCCTGCTCTCCTCTGACAGCAAATGGCAAGGAAATCTTATGGTACAAAATAACAGGAGCAGGCACAATCAAAGCATTTAGCACTGAAACTCTAGAAATAACTTTTTGTTTTCCTCTTCAGGCTTTTCAGAGATCAAAGCCATTTGGTACCACTCGTGGGCAAGGTGAAAAGATCCCTTCCTATGTCCTGAAAGCCTTAAAAACACAGAGACTCCAAGCAAAGCCTTTTTCTATTACTGTTTTTCCAGGAATATCCTGCTTTAAATCTGATCTCAGTTGCTAAACCATTGGGCAGAATGGAATCTTAGTACCAGCTGATGTATTTATAATAATGCCCTCCCACTTTTTATTAACAAAAATGCAGTATTTCTCTTTGTAAGGTTTTTCACACAAATCTCCAATACCACCAACATGAACAATCAACATTGGGCACACCCAAAGAACCAACCAGAGACCAGCCATCATTAACTTGTACCAATTAGAAACCAGCTTGGCTAAAGGCCATTAAGAAGTCAGATACCTGGCTATAAAGACAGGAGCCTAGTTAGTCCTTCTTTACTTGCCAGTAATTACCTTACCTCTGAAGATGCCACCAATGTCAGGAAATTTGTTCCCTAAACCAAGCGTCCCCAACCCGTGGACTGTAACCCACAACCAGGCCATGGCCTATTCACAACTGGGCCATGAGAGTGGTGGACTGGTGTGCACAGCCCCATTAACACAGTGGGCACCACTGCTCGCAGCCCCACTTGCAAATGAAGCCATGCATGCATCCGTCGCCTGCTCCTTGCACAAAACATCTCCTCTCCCCCCCCCCACATGCCAGGCCACCAACCCTGAAAGTTTGGGGAATGTTGCCCCCAGACCATGGTCATGAATCTGAAGTCCAACATACCCAACAGTTACTGACTATGAAACAGTGCACCAAAAGAGCCCTGATGTCATAAAGACTAAAATATCAAAATAACATAGTCACCTACCTCTGTATTTGAATAATATGTATTCCAGGATGATCTTAATGACTCTTGTCCACCAATATCCCACATAAGGAAATGCGTGTTTTTCACTATAATTTCTTCAACATTACTGCCTATGGTAGGAGATGTGTGAACTACCTCATTCATTAAGCTAAAAAGAGAGAGAAAAGACTGTCTATTTAAAAAAATCTGAAATGCAGCTACCAGCAGACTGTTGATACAGTAATTGCTGACTCAAAAGGCAGCAATTAAGCATACATTTGTTTTCTTTTATTTTTTTTAAAAAGCTTTTTTAAAAGGGATTTTTATTATGTCCTTATATTGTACTAGCTTTTGCTCATCATACTTTGCAATGTGCTTTTTAACATGTTTGCCATACACTAAATAAATAAATATTGCTCACCAATTCTGGCATACCATTGTTCAAAGAAGTTTAAAAAAGGGATGTCCTATAATTTGGAATTGCATTGGAAAAGAGGTTTATGAATGCAAATGTAGCATCTCTACAACTTTTTAAATCAGTCATGAGTTTTCTGTCATTGCACAACTACTTTCAACAGCTGCCATGTGATCCTGGCTACTTTAGAGTTGCAGACAATTGTTACATATACTCTCCATAGCAAAATTGGATTCAAATATGAAGTGTTTCAGAGCCCTAGTTTGTATCGATCAGAATATCTAGAGGCCAGGGGTCTGCAACCTTAAACACTCAAAAAAATAAATAAATCCAAAATGGCAGTACGACCAGACACTGTGTGATGCTTGGAATAATATCTGTTTGGATGTGTGTGAACAATGAAGTGCACTGGGCAAAACTTACCTACACCAGTGCAGAGCTGCTAAACATCGGCTTTGCAAGTCAATCTGGCATTACCACCAATTTTCAAGTCCCATAACATACCGAACTGCATGGCAAGATTTCCAGGTTCCCCATAGATTGTTGTCGGGTCAGGGAGGCGCCGATGGCGGCAAAAGGAGCGGAAACAGAAGTGCGGCTGCAGAGCCAGTCTGTTAGCTTGGCTATGAAAGCAGCTCCCTAGATCAGCGCTATCAAGCGTGTTTTTGACCAATGCCAGATCTTTCATCCACAAAATCGACGAATTAGAGCTGCAGATGGCAGCAAACAGGCTTCTCTGCGAATGCTGTGTGATGATTGTCACAGAGACCTGGCTACATCCATTTGTACCCAATGTGGCAGTGGGGATAACTAGCTGTGTCATCTATCGCTCCGATAGAAATGGCGACACGAGTAACAGCAAACGAGGACGACTCTGTATCTATATACATAGTGACTGGTGTGTTAACAGCAGAGTAACATATACATACTGTTCCCCAGATGTAGAACTAATGACTGCCACATGTAGGCCATTTTATCTGCCTAGAGAAAGCATTGTGATAATTATTATAGCTGTTTATATTCCACCTGATGCCAAAGTCAGCATGGCGCTTTCTAAGCTATATGATGTCATCTCAAGGCAGCAGCAAACTCATCCAGAGGGCGCTTTTGTCATGGCTGGGGACTTTAATCAAGCATATCTAAAGATTGTTCTCCCTAAGTTTGTGCAGTATGTGCATTGCCCCACCAGAGGGAAGAACACTTTAGATGGTATGTTCTCTAACTTGAAACAGGCTTACAGAGCAATTCCCCTCTCTCACCTGGGAACGTCCAACTATCTCTCTCTGTTGTTATGCCCGAAGTATGTCCCTCTCAGGAAAAAAACTCAGCCACTTATGAAAACTGTTAAAATCTGGCCAGAGAGTGCTCTCAGTCAGTTGCAGGATTGCTTTGAAACCACTGAGTGGAGCATATTCGAACATCTAGAACTGCATGAATACACCGATAGCGTACTATCATATATCAAAGTGTGTACAGATAACACAACAGTGCACAAGTGCATCAGGGTCTATGGGAATTGTAAACCCTGGATGTCTGCAGAGGTACGGATACTTCTGAGAGCCCAGAATGTCACCTTTAAGGCAGGGACAGAGAAAAATATAATGAAGCCCAGGCAAACTTACGAAGAGGCATTAAGATGGCAAAACAAAAATATAAACAAAAGGTAGAGAACCATCGAGCAGACAACAACTCAAAGCAAGTGTGGCAGGGATTGAAGCACTTAACTAATTATAAGGGCAATATGACAAAAACAGTTAACTCTGATGCCTCGTTGGTAGAGAAGTTGAATGCCTTCTTTACCGCTATGAGGTGGAAAGACCTGACCCTGTAGCTACAGCCCACCGGCCCTCTAACTCCCAGCCACTCACCTTGTATGAATACCAAGTGAGAGCTGTATTGAAGGCTATGAATTCTAGTAAAGCTGCAGGTCCAGATGGAGTGCTAGGGATAGTGGTAAAAATTTGTGCTGATCAACTAGCAGAGGTCCTAACAAGGATTTTCGACATCTCCTTGCAAACGGCCAATGTTCCATCATGCTTGAAAGCAGCCACTATCATCCCAGTCCCGAAGAAAACAGCAATTAACAGCCTGAATGACTACAGACTTATTATACTAACATCTGTAGTGATGAAGTGCTTCGAGAGTCTGGTTCTTCAACACCTTAGGTCATGCCTCCCACCAAATTTTGACCAATATCAGTTTGCCTACAGGGGGAATAGGTCAACAGGCAATCCCATAACTACTGCCCTGCATTCTGTAGCATGTCATCTAGAGAAACATGGGAACTACGTCAGAACACTCTTCATAGATTACAGCTCGGCCTTTAACACTATTCTGCCGAGCGTCCTCATTGAAAAGTTGACTGACTTGAATTTTCCTTCTCTCACCTGTGACTGGATTAAAGACTTTCTGACGGATCAGCCACAAACAGTGAGGGCTGGGCCTTTTATATCTTCCTCCCTGAAGCGCAGCACTGGCTCTCCTCAGGGCTGTGTACTCAGTTCCTACTGTACTCATTAACACATATGATTGTGTATCTTCTGACCCATCTAATATGATCATCAAGTTTGAGGATGATACCATCGTATTAGGCCTTATTACAGACGGTGATGAATTAGCATACAGGGAAGAGATCCAGAAGTTAACCACATGGTGCTCAGGAAACAACTTGCACCTAAACATAAGCAAGTTCAAGGAGATAGTGCTAGACTTCTGGAAGAACGGAGAGGAACCTGCCCCACTTCACATCAAGGAGGGCTGTGTGGAGAGGGTTTCCTCTTTCAAATTCCTAGGAGTCCATCTCAGTGAAGATCTCACCTGGAAAAATAATATGATCCAGGTGGTCCAGAAGGCTCAACAGAGACTCCATTTCTTCAGGATTTTGCAGAAAAACCTGGTGGAACAACGACTGATGACCTCCTTTTATCGGTCCACGATAGAAAGCGTCCTCACATATTGTGTTACGGTATGGTATGCTGGCTTGACAGCCACGGATAGAAAGACATTACAAAGGGTGATGAGAACAGCAAAAAATATCATGGTCTGTCGCCTGACCTCACTAGATGAAATCTCTAGGACTTGATATCTTAGCAGAGTGAGGAAAATCCTTAGGGATGATTCACACCCTGGTCAGCACTTCTTTACTCTCCTACCATCAGGCAGGAGATATAAAAGCATAGCCAGTAGAACAAGCTGAAAAATAGTTTCTATCCAGACTTCTGAATGCAATATAACATTATAACTTCTTAGTATGACTTGCAGGGTCAGCACAATGTGCAATATGTCTACACTGGTGTAATATAATATAATGTAATGTGTGAATATAATATAATGTAAAGGATTGTGTGTCTGTTAGTATGATCTGTAGGGTTAGGGTTTTTTTTCTTCTTTCACTTTTGAGTCATTGAGATGTATTTTGTGTTTGGGGGGGCTGAACTAAGGGAGGCTCGTCCAATCTCATTGTACACATGTTGTGCATTGACAATAAAGGTTTGAATTGAATTGAATTGAATTCAAAGAGCCATTTGGACCCATTTCCCATAGAAAAGGAAACACTGGAAGCCACAAAACCTGGATGGGCATGGCCAACTCGACATCACTCACTCCCACTCAGTCACATGACGCCCCTAGCCATGCCAGTCATTAGGGCAGCGGACCAGTTGTTAAAAAACACTGAGAGCTACAAAACCCTTTTGACATCTAAAATGATGTCAAATGATGTCCTCCCTCTCTCCATCTCTCTGTATCTCTCTCTCCCTCTCCCCCCCCTCTCTCCATGTATCTCTCACCCTTCCTCTCTGTATCTCTCTCTCTCTGTCACTCTCCCCCCCCCCCTCTCTCCCACTCTGTATCTCTCCCTCCCTCCTCTCTCTATATATCTCCCTCCCTCTCGCTATCTATCTCTCCCCCTCTCTGTATATCTTCCCCTCCCCCTGTATCTCTCCCTCCCTCCCTCTCCCTCTCTCCTCCTCTCTCTCCCCCTCTCTATGTATCTCTCACTCACTCACCCGCCCTCTCATTCTCTCTCTCTGTCTCTCTGTCATTTTCCCTCTCATTCTCTCTCTCTCCCTTCCTAGATTTGCAGGACGCCCTTCTCTCTTTTTCACCCACCAACCCCAGTCGCAGAGTCTCACTACTTCTCCCTTCCCATGTTCTACTCGTGCCCTGGGTTCTCTGTGGGAAACTCCTCACATTTACTTGTCACAATGCCGGTTGTCAATGCCTGCCCCCACTCGTATGGTTAGGAAATAGGGGAGGGTGGTGGAGTTTCTGCCCTTTTTACATTGCACACCTCCTGAAAGCGCCTCTGTGAGTCACTTCTTCCTTCAGGACTCATTTCCTCGCAACAGCCAGAGACTTGGGGGATTCTCCGCAGCGGCTTTAGTGCCTCTGCCCCAGCAAGCTTGCCTTGGGGGCATTTTGGCCCCCCTCAGCTGAGTTCGGCAGGATGAGTGTCAGGGCTCACTCCACTGCAGGAAAAAGTGAAGAGTGCTGGGCACACCTTGGACATTTGGGGAGACATGCTAAATTTCACTGTGCTCACAAGGTGCTATGAGAGCAGTGGGCAGGCCATGGAGGGCGTATTGGGTCTTCCCTGCCCCACGCCTAAAGGAAAGCCAGCCGGGCTCCTAGAAGCCCCACTACCCTTCCTCCTGCTCCCTGCCCCCCACTCAATCCCACTTCAGGACAGAGGAGTGCGCGCTGTGTTGGGGCAATGTCAGAGGGCACCTTCTGACATTCTGGTGCTTGGCCCGCAACCCTCTGCGCTCCTCAGGCCTGTCTTGCTGAGAAGAGGGAAGAGCAGCTCTGATGCCTCCACTGCCTTCCCTCCCACAGCCCTAGCAATCGCTGCCTGGCTTCCTTGTGTTCCAAAGGCAGCAACTCGTGTCTGAAGGTGTCCCACTGTGAGAGCCGGGTCAGACCTCTCCACTGTCCGACTCGCCAATGGGGCCACTTTTGCCGGCCGACTGCTCCCCACTGGGCTTTTGTGCTCAGCGCTTGGCTGGGGGAAGGGAGCGCTTCCTCAAACTGCCCCCTTCTTTCTCTTAGCCCCGCTGCCGAGGGGTTATCAGTTCACACAGTCCTATACAAAATCACATTGTCCTGTCAATGGCTCAAGGGCTTTAGGTTCAGACAACAGAGTTACAAGATCCAGTTCTACTTTCTCCATTACATGGTGAAGGTGATTTCTAGGTTCAGTTACATTAGAAGCCTTAACATTGTGCTATGGACTTAATCATATATGAGAAATTTAGTAGTGTAAGGTATCTTCTTAAGAAGGGCTGTAATAAGAAATTCTGTTTGATATTCTCTCATTCACTTATTCTCAGCATAAATGATTCAACAACACTTCCAGAATGTTCTCTTTCTGGATAGACTTCAATACTCAATCTTTGTGCTGACAGCCAGCATATCAATTACCTGCCAGTATCCTTTAGAACAACTAATTCTAATAAGCCATAAAGGCAATTGCAATATAGGAAATATTACGAAGAAAATCATATAGACCAGTAGTACTGTGTTTCCCCAAAAATAAGACCCTGTGTTATATTTTTCTGAACCCCGAAATAAGGGCTTGGCCTTATTATCGGGAGTCTTATTATTTTGGGGGTGCAGGAGGCAGTGAGCGTGGCCACCTCATGGCCGCTGCTGTGTTGCACTGCTGTGGCAGCACAACACAGCCACTTGTCAGCTGTTTGCTAGGGCAACCAAAGGTGGGAATCTCCCCAGCGTTCTTGGAACTCACCTGCCTCCCATCCATCCATCCACTCCCCTTACCTGCAAACTCCCACCCCGCTCCAGCCTCTCCACTGGGCAACCCCCAGGAACCCAAAACGCACAAATCCTGCACCCGCCTGGCTCCCTTTTCCACAGTACCCGGCTCTTTATTGAGGGGGGTGGCATGTGGGGCGGGTGAGAAGCAAGAAGCGTGGAGCGAGACGGGGCTTGCTGGCTCTTCTCCCCCCTCATCGGGGGCTGGGGAGACGTGAGATACGTGTCTTACCTGCCTTGCAGCTCTGTCACGTGTTTCACCATTGTCTGCAGGCAAACATGTTGTAGGGTAAAAAAAAAACTTCTAGAACTCACGAGTTTATTTTTCCCTACAATGTGTTTGCCTGCAGACAACGGCGAAACACGCGATGGAGCTGTAAGGGAGGTAAGACACACATCTTGCGTCTCTCCAGCCCCATCCCTCCCCACCCGCCATCCCCCAATTGCATCCAATTTGGGCAGGGGCAGAAATCCCTGCCATGCCTGGTGAGGGGAGGGGGAAGAAGAGATGGCAAGAGGAGCGAGCCTTGTCTCGCTCCATGCATCTCACTTCTCCCCCACCCCACCTGCCACCCTCCCTTGATAAAGAGCCGGGCACTGTGGAAAAGGGAATCGGGTAGGCAAGGGCTTTGGGCTTCTGGGGCTGCCGGGGTCACCTAGCGGAGAGGCGGGAGTGGAACGGGAGTTTGCAAGTGATCGCTTCCCCTTTGCCTTCTCCCAAAAGTGCTCCTCTGGTACAGCCACTCAGGATGAAATAAGGGTTAAAAAATTGTGGATAGCTGCTGCTACAGTACCCTTCAGAAGTCGGTGCGAGGCACATGGGGCGCATCGTTTGGCCTCCTGCTGCAGAAGTGGCTGAAATCAACGGCAAAAGCAGCCACTCTTGCTAGAGGTGCCGGCTGGAGTGGCACCCATGAGGCAGGTGTTCTGTGGATGGAATTGCCTATTGTGACCGTCACCATTAGGTAAGGAGGATGTGAGGCATGTGGGGTGTGTCTCTTGGCCTCCGGCTTCTTTTGTAGCTGCAATTGGCTGCAAAAACAACCGTGCTTGCTGGAAATGGCGGCCTGAGTCGCACCTGCAAATCAGCTGTTTTGTGAATGGTGGCCTGAGTGGCTCAGCTGATCTGATTAAGGGGCCGAGAAGCGCAGAGGTGACCGGGGAAGGGAAGGACTGCCTCCTGTGTTGGCCACACCCACCTCTTCACTAGGGCTTATTTTCGGGGGAGAGCGTATTTTCAGAAAGACACAGTATAACATATTTGAAATAAGCAGTACAAACTAAAACAGTAATAGGACATTATTCTTTCACCAATGGTAATAAACTGGATTATTAATCAAGTTCTGATACAAAAGGATTAAGAACAAAAACAAATAAATGTATGCTCATGCTGAAAAACACATTCAAACTCTCAGACTGAGATATTTGATACTTAGGAATTTAAAATATTTTTCAGTTTTGGGCAGGTTTTATTTTTCAGAAATTTATTAATCTTACAGAAATACTGCAATGCGGTTAGCTTCCTGGATTGAAAGCTAGAAATATATACTGAAATACTTACAATTGGTACAGAATTGTAGTCTTCCCAGCATTGTCAAGTCCCACAATTATCACTTTGTGTTCTACAATGCATAAAAATGAGCAGTTAAAAAACTCATTACAAGTAAACTATGTTTTAATTTAGTATGTCCTACAGCTATCTTATTTCATTTATATGCCTCAATATTATATGATGTTTTCATTATAGAATAGTTTGAATGACTGGAAATCTGACTTAAAATGAGGTCAGACAAGCGTTTTCCAGGATAAAAGCGATTCTGCTCCTATGTCATTTTTCCACACTTGCCAAAGACCTCCCCAATTATCATTTTTTAAAAAACAAAATGAAGTTCTGGAAGGCAGATATAGAAAAGCACAGAGTATTTGTTAGATACTCAGCAGTTTCTTAATATTTATTTCTTAATATTTGTTTTACAAATATCATCTAGCTACAGCTAGAAAAAGTATGTGAACCTTTGGACTTAATAACTGGTTGACCCTCCTTTGGCAGCAATAACCTCAACCAAACGTTTCCTGTAGTTGCAGATCAGACCTGCACAACGATCTGGAGTAATTTTGGACCACTCCTCTTCACAAAACTGTTTCAATGTAGCAATATTCTTCAGATGTCTGGTGTGAATCGCTCTCTTAAGGTCATGCCACAGCATTTCAATCGGGTTGAGGTCAGGACTCTGACTGGACCACTCCAGAAGGCGTATTCTGTGCTGTTGAAGCCATTTTTTTGTTGAATTACTTGTATGCTTTGGGTCATTGTCCTGTTGCATCACCCATCCTCTGTGGAGCTTCAGTTGGCGGACAGATGGTCGTACATTTTCCTGCAAAATGTCTTGATAAACTCTGGAATTCATTTTCCCATCAATGACAGCAATCCGTCCAGGCCCTGAGGCAGCAAAGCAGCCCCAAACCATGATGCTCCCTCCGCCATGTTTTACAGTGGGGATGAGGTTTTGATGTTGGTGTGCTGTGTCTTTTTTTCTCCACACATAGTGTTGTGTGTTTTTCCCAAACAACTCAATTTTGGTTTTATCTGTCCACAGTATATTTTGCTAGTAGTGCTGTGGAACATCAAGGTGCTCTTTTGCAAACTTCAAACGTGCTGCAATATTTTTTTTGGACAGCAATGGCTTCCTCCGTGGTGTCCTCACATGTACCCCATTCTTGTTTAATGTTTTCCTTATTGTAGATGTGTCAACAAAAATGTTAGCATGTGCCAGAAATTTCTGTAGGTCTTTAGTTGACACTCTAGGATTCTTTTTTAACTCATGAAGCATTCTGAGCTGTGCTCTTGCAGTCATTTTTACAGGACGACCACGCCTAGGGAGAGTAGCAACAGTGCTAAACTTTCTCCATTTGTAGACTGTCTTACCGTGGACACATAAACATCAAGACTTTTAGAGATACTTTTGTAACCCTTTCCAGCTTCATGCAAGTCAACAATTCTTGATCGTAGGTCTTCTGAGAGCTCTTTTCTGCGAGGCACCGTTCACATCAGACAGTGCTTCTTGAAACCAGTAAACCCAAAACAGGTGTGTGTTTTTAAAGGGCAGGACAGCTGTCAGCAACACATCCAATATTATCACACTGATTGGAGTCAAGGTGGCTCACTCCTGGCTCCAATTAGCTCTTGGAGAAGTCATTAGGCTAGGGGCTCACATACGTTTTCCTCCCTGCACTGTGAATGTTTACATGTTATGTTCAATTAAACCATGGCAACATCTAATGTTTGTGTAGTATTATTTTAGCAGACTGTGTTTTTCTATTGTTGTGACTTAGATGAAGTTCAGAGCACATTTTATGACCAATTCATGCAAAACTCCACATAATCCCAAGGGGTTCACATACTTTTTCTTGCAACTGTATATTAGAAAGTCCTGTATTTACAACCATTTGTTTAGTGTAGTCCTCTATTTACAACCATTCGTTCACTGACTGTTCAAAATTACAACAGCCCTGAAAAAAGTGACTTACGACTGCTCTTTGCACATGACTGTCACAACATACCCATCATCATGTGATCAAAATTCAGGCACTTGGTAAATATTTTGGCATATATGGTTACAGTGCCCAAGGGGTCACCTGATCACCATTTATAACTTTCCTAGATGGAGTCTGACAAGCAAAGTCGGTGGGGGGGAGCCAATTTTTGCTTAACAACTGCATGATTCACTTAAGAATAGTACTGATGCACTTAATAACTGTAGTGAAAAGGGTTATAAAATTGGGTGTGACTCATTTAACAACTGCCTTGCTTAGCAATGTAAACTCTAATTCAGTTTTGATCACAAGTTGAGGTCTACCTGTACAAATTACTTTTAAACCAATCCATTTACTACTAAGAAAAGTAAACTCAGACCAAGGACTCAGAAGCTTGAAATCCCATCTCATGAAATATCACTAGATCAAGGTTGTGAGTCATTAAATTGAGAAGTCTTCCAATTACAGTACATATGAAACTATATCAGCTTAATGCAACATACATATTCTATGAGCTAGCATCATAAAATCAATGTTATTATCTCACTTTTTCATGTCAATTCTTTATAATAGCTGAAATTATGGGTCCACTCATAAAACAAAGTTTTTAACCTTGGATTGTTCCCCAAGGCTGAATCTAGCTAACCACACTATGCTAAATCACAATAGAAGAATTCACATTTCATGTAGGCTGAAAACAAACAAATCATACCATTTTTCCATGTTAACTAAGAAGCAGGTCAATTTTCTACTTAAAGTTATTACACAAGTCACCACAACCAATGTTGTTTTTGATTAATATTTTTGGGCGGCTTCTCATATCAGAATCACTACTGAATCTTCTGAAGAACACTGTCCTCTGATGACAAAACTGAGCGTGAGAAAGTGGTTTCTATCCCACTCTCTCAGATCTGTGGCCAACAACATAGGCTGAAGCTTTTTCACACAGTTCAGGCAATCTCCCCCAGGAATATAAAACTTTTTTCAATCAAAGGTCAAATTAATCCTTTCTGTTACATACTGTGGGTCATAACCTCAAAAGAGATAAGGGAAGAAATAAAATTGTTATAATACTAATTTTAAAATTACTGGATATAGTACAGTTACTAAATATATGGGAAGTAATTAATACAGATTTGTTGTTTTTTTACCACGCTACTGAGGTCTACAGCAGAATGGCTGTATGGTTACAGTGTGTGTGTATTTCAATTAAAGAGATCAAAAGCTTATTCTCAAGTTTGATATAATGTGGCATTACCAACATTTAAAAGTGATTAACTATTTTAACAGTATACCATCGATGTATAATTTGACTTAGGCAATATTTAGCCCTTTGCTTTATAAATTTTAAAATTTCATAAACAAATCTTTGCATTCATTAGAGATTTAAAAAAAAGACTGGTACATATATTTAAACATTGATCAGACTAATTTCAGATATTGGAAGAGTGATGGCAAAAGTTCTCCTATTTTTACATTTTAATATAGTAAAATTTCTTCCTAAAGAGCCAAAGTCCAAGAGACACAATAGAAGAAACTTTTCAGCACAGCTCTCTGTTCCCCTTTGATTCAGGACCTGAATGTATCATCTGACCTATGTCCCAAATACTTCATTACTTTAGATCTGTGTTTCTCAATCTTAACAACTTTAATTTCTTGCGTGGAATTCACTTCATTATCAGTTGGTGAACTTTCACTCCTAGAACTCAGACAGCCTTCATGTTAGCTGGGGAATTCTGGGAACTGAAGTCCACATCACTTAATATTGCTCAGGTGAGAAATGGTGTTCTAGTTTAATGCCTAAATGAGGAACACCGTACTAGTTAGCTGTTAATGGATTTGAAACGATCTTTTCCAGCCTAGTCACTCACACGATTGTCGGAGGAACAGGTGGGTGGAGATAGAATAAGTTATGACATTTTTCAGGATAAAACGCAGGCAATAAAAAAGGGGGAAAATCCCCCAGCCACATAAACGTGTTCCTAGCGCTATCTCAGCAACAATGCAGAAGGGGTTTGTCATTCGTTTTCTCCCACGTCCTCATCTGGCCATAGCTCTGGGATGCTCTGCATTTGGTCTCCCATCCCAGTCCGCAACAGAGGCGATCTTACTTCGCCTTCCAAGCTTCGCCTCTGGCTGCCAACCCGCCCCAGGCGAGCCCCCTCCCGCTGCTTTCCACCGGGATCGGCCTTCCCCGCGGGACCCACTCCCTCCTTTGATACCGTGTCCGCCACGAAAGCCCAAGTCTGCCCACTCGGATCCATGCTGCCCGCGGGGTCTTCCTTTTGCCACTGCCTCGCGGGAGTAGCGCTGCTGCCGGGCTTTCCTGCTGGATGTAGTCACTCACCCTGCGTACAGAATAGACTCCACAGCTTGGCGAACAGGAGCCCCATCCCGGAACGGGAGCCGCGATCTCCGATAGAGCTGGCGAAGTGCCTTTTCCTCCGTCCCGTATTCCCTGCCCAACGCGGCCGAAAAAGCAGGTGGGACCGAAACCACTTCGGCCCCGCCTCCGCCTCCGCCCTCCAGCCACACAGGCAGCAAGAGGAGCCCCGCCCCGCCTTCCTGCCTCACAGCTGACGTTACTACGTCGGGATTCGCGCAAGATGGTAAAAGCCCCGGGACTTGCGGTGACGCATAACGTTGTCCGAAGAAGCGAACGGGGAAGTCTCCTCTTGGCCCTAGAGCTTCCATTTGAGTGCCGCCATATGCGGGGCAACTTGAAAGTTGCAAGCGAGAATGGTTCTTCGTTTTGCCCCGCTTGTTCAATACACAACTGGAAATGTTAGAAATTATAGCACCGATTCCGATCAGCTAGGCAGGAAGAGGGCATTGCCAGACCATAACGTCATCCCTGTCCTCGCTTTAAGTGGCTACGTCTTCTCTCCCCCCCTCCCCCTTTTAATATTACTGAAGAAGGGAGGACACCATCTCGGATGGAGGGAAATCCATCCTCGCTTCAAAAGGAAACTATTTGGGTGTGTGGGTGTGTGTATTTGATTCCCAAAACCTAGTTAACAAAAACAAAACTTGCCCTTACAGTTTTTTCTACTTTTTAAAATCTGATTTCTATAAAAGCAAAATATATGTATAGTGACCAGCTATCACAGACAGAACATATAGTTCATCTCCCAGAAAGTACAAACAGTTTTCAATTTACTCCCTTCCAGTTACGTTAGATTAATTTGAGTGTTTCTCAAATTTGGCAACTTTTAAGACAAGCTTGCTGGGAGTTGAAGTCCACCTCTTAAAAGCTGTTAAGTTTGAGAAACACTGAATTAAACTCATTGGGATTCTCAGGCAGTATGAAAACCAATCAAACACATTAGGTGGTCAACAGGCTGGGCAATCTTTATCTATTGTTGAATAAGTAATAATGCCTGGCTTTCCAAACAATACTTTGCAAGCTGCTTCCCTGTGGTCTGTGACTGCTGGGAATTTAGTCAACAACATTTCCAGAGCCATAGTCTACAAATGTACTTCCCCTCCCATCGTTAGATTCAATTTCTAAAAATTAAAAATGTTTTAATGCTCATAAATTCTATTAATTTTGAGTAGTTCAGATTTAGTATATCTGATTATATATAGAATAGATGTGATGGTGTAATTGTCCATTATTGAATTATCATCTAAAATCCTACTTTTATAAAAGTAATATATTTATAAGAGCAAGTAAAAATGTAAACCATCAAATTAATGCTATATATTTCTTCATGTTTAGGGAAAGTGTACTTAATAACAAAAGCACTCCACAGTGCTTTATAAGCAGATATTAAGGTGTGTTTTTGGGCTCAAGATTTTAAAAAAATGGATAGAATGAATAGAAGTAAAGGTTAATCCTTTAAGTGGCAGCCATATCAAATTTAAATTAGATTGGTATTCTCAAACTTTGGAACTTCTAAAACCCCACACTGGAAAATCATTTTCTGTCAACCTATACACTAAGCAAAAGTAAGGGAAAGAAATGTACTCTTTAATTTTAATGACTGAATATTGATCAATGCATAAACTAAACTATGATAGAATCTTAGAACTATTTCTGCAATTTGTTTCCAACTGACATTTTAGTTTGTTATCTCTGACAACCTGAAACTGTTTTTCTACAGAACAAAAACTCTTGTGAAATCAAAAGATACATATCTTTAATTATATGAGTACTAGCATGACTTAGGGTTACTTTATCAGCTCTAATGGTGGCTTAGTCATTGTTACCTTTTTTGGTGCTAACCAACAAACCATTTCTGTTTTGAAAATATAAAGATTTAAAATAAGCAATAAAAGCTGAATTTCCCTTAGATGTACATTTCTACAGATACACTAATGCACAGATGGGTTATATACATATTGTTCTACTACTGCCTGACTATATTGCATTTGACTAATTAAAGCTACATTAAGACTTAATCAATCACTGTGGGACAAGAGAACACCAAGGACTCACCCCACCATATACCCCAATGTCTGCCGCACATACATATAAGTTTTTGAAAAACTGGAAAGTTTACTTAATATTTTGATAATTTTTAGTCTGATTATAGTGATTGGTTTCATTTTAAAACTTTTTTCATCTGCCCTGGCCAACAAATGAGAAGTGGTCAGGGACTTATAAATTTGAAGACTAGCAATAAGTAGAGAACTGCAATTTCATTTCTACACGAGATATGTGTGTTTTCCAGATTTAATTGTACAACATAAAGTGTGTAATTGGAGATCCTTTGAGGCGGGGATGATGACTCTGCAGGCTGTATACACTAGTAGGGAAAATCATCACTCGAAATGGTACTGATGGTACACAAGAGGTACCTCTCGTGAAGATAGGATGCTGCTGTACTAGCTGGAAGTAATAACAATAGCACTTTGACTTACATACCACCCATAATGCTTTACAGCCCTCTGGGAGGTTTACTCAGAAAAATAAAAGGCTGAGTTAACTTTGAGTCCATTAGGATGGAACTCCAGGCTTGGATAGAATTTGTCTACAATACTGCATCGTAACCATCAGGGCTCCTTAGTATCTGAAGGCTTGGAGTATTCTCACTTCCACAAACATATTTAAATGTAGTCATTTTTTTCAACAGAAATTATGACAAATAACACCCACCATTGAGTCACAGACATTCATTCTCCTCATTTACACAATCTATTCTTATTTGAAGTATAATGGAGAAGTGAAATATTGGCCTCTGCTTTAGGAATTAAATGTATGAGCTGGAGTAGCACTTTATTCCAGGAAGTTGATTTATTTTAACCAATACATGTAAGAGTCTAATTGCAAAAAGCTAAAAAAAATTATGGGCTTGATTCAACAGTTGGGCACAGAAGAGACAAACCTTCACATCATCGCTACTATACACATTCAGTGTTCTGGAGATGTCATCTCACTGTGGTGGTTACTGGTGTCAAACTTGATTCCTCAAGGCTGAACCAGGTGCCTAAAACCTGGAAGGTAACTTGAAGAGACCCGAGGCTTATATATCTGGGATGCAAAAATCCAAAGAACCACTAGATGGGAGAAAAGAACTTTTGCCTGAAGTTTTTTTGCCTATCTTTTGCTGTCTTCTGGATTTTTGCAGCTCAGATTCAGGATGACATCAGATTGTGGGCAAACATCCTTCTACAACAGATTTATTGATTAGATGTGATGAAGTTACTGACTCAGGCAAGTATGTAGACAGATTTTCTCCATGATGATCTGGTACAACTCTTCCAATGGTGTATCCATCGCCATTGTAATGAAGTCCAGTTACCTTGCTGTTAGTTTATTCTTTCCTTCTATCTACAACAGAGCCACCAAACTTCCAATATAAACAGCAAACTAAAGGGTGTTTTTTTTCTCAAAATGCTTAAAAGACATACAAATGAGAGGGTTGTGCATAAAAATGGTAGGCTCGCCTCTTCTTCAAATGCAATCTTTTTAAATGCACACAAAATGAATTCTGTTCTGTAGCTTGATTGCTCATCCTACTAACACCGCTTTTGCCTGCTGTCAATCCAACTAGAGAAGAAACAACAGATGCTGGTATTCCGCAGAGTTGAAAGCACTCCGGGGGCTTAATTTCCCAGAACTCCCCACCACTCTGGCCATTGGGAAAACTGCAATTCGTAATCCTAATGCATTTCGGGGGCTCCAGGTTCGCAAAACGCCTCATCAGTCCCAGCGCAGCTTGATGCCCAGTAGGCGCATGTCAAGCTGCAGCTACGCCTCTCCCTCCACCTCAGGAGAGAGGCGGCAACGGCGACCGTGGTTGGGCTGGGCCGAAACAGGGTAGGAGTTCCTTTAAGTGCCCCGGATGAGGCCGAGCGGGCTGGCCGGAAGAAGGAAAGCAGAAGGTAGGATCGAAGAAGGTGAGGAAGAGAAAACGTCTTCTTCGTGCTCGGGCTCTCGGTCTACTTTTCCCAAATTCCCGGCTGGGAATTCTGGGAGTTGTAGTTCCGGCGCATTAGGAGAAAAGAGGATCTGGCGCTCGTCAGCAGAGGGCGCCCAGTTTGTTATATTCCTGGGTTGGAACTTGATGGGTCCGGTCACTGAGACCTATTCAAAGATGGCCGCTCTTTCTTTCCGCCCTACCTCCCCCCCCCCCCCCCGAAACCAGAAGACGTTTCCGGTTGTAGTATTGCGTCATTTCGGAGGAGCAAAGTCTTGCTCCCCGGGAAAAATAGCCGCGTGGCTTCCGCAATATGTTGGGCTGGATACAACTCGCAAAATACTCCACCCGTCCCTGACCAGATGGATTATATAGGGATGGAAGCTCAGCATTCATGATGGGCCTTAAAATGGGTCTCGGCAGCCTCTGTTAATGAGATTAGTCACAAAGAGGATGATCTCTCAAAATAGCATTTTGGAGGGTGGGGATTTTAATCAGCAAAGCTGAAGGACGCCAGGGTCAGCAAGGCTACATAGAAGAGTGGTTCTAAGTGAAAGGGGGGGGGATTGGATTTAAGCATAAATTTTTGGAGTACATCATGGGCCCTTATGGATCTCTGTATCCTAGAGCTGCTATTGGTGTGAAATGAAGAAATGAAATGTTTTATTTGAAGCAGAATGATAGAAATACAGAATCTTTGTATTCTGCATTTGAAATCATCTAATAAAACCTTTAAAGCAAGCTAATATTTTCATAGTCTTTGTTTCCATGTTATTGATGCTCAGCTACTTATTTAAGTCTGTGGTTCTTTAAAAACTTAACAAGGTTCTTTTGACAAAGTATTGGGCTTCTGTGCATATAAGAGATGCCAGTATGCTTCATTGATCAAAAGAGGCCAGCCCTCACCTGTAGGCAGATCAGTCTGAATAAAACTGAGGAGTATAATTAGTGATGGGATTCAAATAATTTAACAACTGGTTCTCTGCCCTAATGATTTCTTCCAACAACCAGTTCACCAAACTGCTCAGAAAGTTAACAACCGGTTCTCCTGAAGTGGTGTGAACTGGCTGAATCCCACCACTGAGTATAATACAGTATACTAAAGTTCTTATCTATATGGAACATCAAGATTGATCCCAATAGACCATAAAAGCAGAATTAAGAAAATAATATTCTGAAAAGTTTGTTAAACTGGTCCTAGCACTCACTTTTATAACCACTGAGTTTTATAGTGTAATATGTACATGCAAATAAAAACTTAGCAAGAGCATTAGGCAATAAAAAAGTCTTAGTTAAAATAACTAACAATATAGATAACCTAGCTGGAAATAAGAAAAACGTAGTTTGGTATTGGGACCGGAACTATTTGGATAGTTCCAATATCAGAATATAAACCCTTTGAAATAGGCCAGATCAAAAAACAAACACTGCAGGCATGCCAGAAATACCCCCTTATTGTTGTAGGAAGTACCACTTTGTCCAACGGTTTCATTGTCTCTTTTTAAGGACAATAGGTGGGACTATTGTGAGTTTCTTCCATCTTTTCTACATTCCCAGGGCTGAACAATTGTTTCATCTTTTTCACCATTTCAAGGAGCATCATAGAGAAGAAGGCCTTTTATAGTTGTTTCCTCTCTAACCTCTGCAAAGAGCCACTCAGAAAAGGTCCTTTGAAGGCAAAAGTTAGGAACCTGGTGAATAATGTACAATAGGTAGTCCTCAATTTGTGATCCCAATTCAACCCAAAATTTCTGATGCTAAGCAAAACAGTTAAGTGAGTTTTGCCCATTTTACGATCTTTCTTGCCTTAGTCAAGTGAAACACTGCAGTTAAGTTAGTAACAAAGTTGTTAAGTGAATATGACTTTCCCATTTTATCAAAAGCTTGCAAAAAGTGATCACATGACCCCAGAGCACTACCTATCAAAAATTTGAGCCAGTTGCTGAATCTTGATCATGTGATCATGGGGAATGCTACAAAGGGATATAAACGTGAAAAACAGTTATAAGTTGCTTTTTTCAGTGCTGTTGTAACTGAATAATCACTAAATAAATGGTTTTAAATCAATTACCTGTATTGCTTTGCCAACTTTGTTGCCTGTAAGATATGGTATAAGACTTATCCATATCAAGTTGGTGGAAACTACTATAATAGTTATTCCAATCAAAGAACAATGGCACACTACATATCGTTGAAAGAGGGACATAAGGCTTGAAACGCAGTCAGATGCCATTCAATTTCATTTCAAGAGATGGAAGAGGATCTCTTTGTTAATTATAATTGGATTCACAATCAGTTATATAGCACTGAAAAGACATAACTTCTGTTGTATTCAGTCAAAATCCCCAACTTTTCATACTCCACTGCTAGAACTTGAGCTCCTAGTACTGTATACTGAGTAATGATTATGCTGGCTGGAGAATTATGGAACTGAAATCCACACATCTGGAGGGTTAACAGAATGGGAAGAGCAGTAAGGAGTGTATCTGATTGTTCCAATTTGCAGCTTAGGGGCTAAAGGGAGAGGCAGTTTGGTCTAATGGTTAAGGAACCAGGCTTAAAACATGGAGACCATGAGTTCTGCTGTGCCTTAGTCATGGAGGTAAGCTGGGTGATGTTGCTGTCTAACCGAAGAAGCTTCTTGGATAAGAAGCAAAATGTTTTCAGAGAAAAAAAACCTGAAAGTTTGCCTTTTGAAAAAAGCACTATGGGATTTTATAGGGTTGTTGTGTGGAAAATAGGAGGAAGAAGGTGTGATGGATATGTTCACTGCCTTGAGTTATTTGTAAAAATAATAAAGGGATACAAATAAATGAAAACATTGAGATATAATTGGAAGGGTTTCCTTTTTTTTTTTTTTTTGCAGAGTTCATAACCAAATACTGCATGTAAAGCTCTTTGAACACCTGAAAGCACTGCATGGACATTAAGCATTATTTTTAAACACTGTAAGAAGAGTCCTGTTCAAGTTCCCAGGGGATTGATACACATTTTTTTTTAGCAATAGTTAGCTGTAAAACTACAGATTAGCAACTGGCCATTCCACATCTAATTTCATGCTATGTGATTTCAGTTGCCAGCTTCACAGATAAAAAACAAGTAAATCTGCAGTTTTAGTATTTATTTATTTATTATTTGTCTAGACTTTAGTAACAAATGATTTGGGGAAAAGGGGTTGGGGTTTTGGCTCATCACATATTCCTTTTCAAACTTTCCTCCAGAAGAACTAATTTATTGGTTAGTCTTAATTTGATCAGAAGTAAATTCTGTCTTGTGGCTTTGTTTGAATAGAAGGCAGCATATAAAATAAATGGTTAAATAAAAATCAAGGTATTCCATTGAGTGCAACATGCTTCTAGACATATCAAATAAGTTGTAATATTATTTTTGAGTGTCTGCGTAGAAAATCAAAATATAAATGGAATTAGTTTAATAATAGAGAAGATTATGTTACTTCATAAATTATGTGATACCATAACGTGTGTAATCATCAGGATGTATTATGAAATAAAAGTTTGTTAAATTTTAAACTTTTCATCCATTCTTTTGCTGAATAATAAATTCAATTCATATTGAGTTTAATCATGGTTTACTGAATAAGCACCACTGGATAAATCTACACAATATGCTAAACCATAAATAATGGTTAAAAACTACGATAGATACAGCATGCTAAATTATAACCATACAACCATATACTGTTCTTTTATTTCTTATAAAAGAACATTATCTATTGATGGGAATAAAAGAACATTATCTATTGATGGGAAGACAATTACCTTTCTTCAATAGGCCTGATATAGCCATATTTATTGCCTGTATGAAAAATGTATTAATATCTGATTTTGTTTTAAGCTTATTAAAAGCACATAGTTGATGAAATAATACATTGCTTATTACAGATGTTTCCCTGAGGAAAAAAGGAAAATAGATTGGAGCTATGTCTATTTTCTGCAAAATCTTACTGAAACCAGAGGTTGAGGAATATCTCAGGGCTACATTTAAAAATGATGAGGTAAGTACTACTCCGGTTGATTAAAATACAATGCACCAAGCAAAATTAGGTTGCAGTTATCAGAATGCTGTCCAGTGGAACTTAATTTATAATACTGGTTTGTATTGTACTGACACTGTTGTTTTCTATTATGATTCGGTGCAGCTCTCTATATGATTAGAAAAAAAAAATACAGTGTTGTATTTTTATAATTACTGCATTCTTCAGGGCTATAAACAGCTACTGATATATTGGATTAGCAGGCCATTGCGTTGGCAACATGTCATGATGGAATCAGGATTGATATTGTCCAAATGATGGTATTATAAATCAGTAAATATGGACGGTGTCTCTGAGAATAGTAATGTTGCTTCTAGAATTAATATGTGTCACACTACCCATTTTAAATAATAGAGATTTTATTTTAATTTATTATTTAATCCAACTTGATCTTGCTACAAAGTGAAATCTAAATATTCAAAATAAGTATATAGAATTACTATTGTGCATATGGTAAATGAGACAGGGAGGAATATCCAGGCCTGGTGTAAGGAAGAAAATGTCTGAAAGAAGATGACAATATTTAATGCTGAGAGATAAAATTTGATTGATCAGAATATAATGAGGTACCTTTTTCTTCAAGCTACTTATGTTTTTAAATAAAATATATTGATGCTAAAGATGTTTATTAAACAATAATATTACAGGTAGTCCTTGACTTATAGCAAGTCATTTAATGACTGTTCAAAGTTACAACATCACTGAAAAAAGTGACATGACCATTTTCCACACTTATGACCATTGAAGCATCCCCATGGTCACATGATCAAAATTCGGGTGGTTGGTAACTGACTCATATTTATGACTATTTCAGTTCCTTAGAGTCATGTGATCAGCTTTTGCAACCTTCTGACAAGCAAACTCAATGGTGAAGCCAGTTTCACTTAACAACCATGTTACTAATTTAACAATTGCAATGATTCACTTAGCAACAATGGTGAGAAAAGTCATAAAATGGGACAAAACTCACGTAAATGTTTCACTTAGCAACATAAATTTTGGACTAAATTGTGGTTATCAGTAATGGACTACCATACTTTATGATTTAACTTAGCAAGCATACGGGCAATTTCATGGTATCTTTACATGTATACAGCTAAATTTATTTAATTAGGTATATTTAAAAAAAAAATATTTCCAATTCTTTTGCCCAGACACTCCCAGCAAAGCCAGCTCTGTAGTAGTTAGCATTAAGTAACAATAGAATCATTAGTTAAAATGAATATACCTAGCAACAATTAAACATAAAAAACCATTGTGTCACAATTGTGAAACAGCAAATGAACTTCTAGAAGAAAATTGTACTTTATAAAACCTTTTGTCTCAAGAAATTTATTTTAACTTGTTCCAATTTTTTTAACTTCTAAATAAATTACCTTACTTATTTAAATTTATAAGTTAAAGATATAATTTAAAGATCTATAAGTTAAAATAGCTTATAAATCTAAAGTACTATGACTATATCATAAAATGCTATTATTGATTAATTAAATTTCTTTTCTTTTTTTACTTTGATTTTAAGATTACAACTTGTATTGGTCCACTGAAAGCAGAAGAGAAATATGAATCCTTGTTAAATAACCTAGCACACCCACCAGCTTTTACCAGTGTTCGGGTAAACACACATTTGGGTTCTGTAGAATATGTAAGACATCTGCTTTCCAAAGAGATACAAAAGGTCAGTCTTTTATTTCCTTTACTTCCTTGTCCATCTACTTATTAGTTAGTCCTTTATTTCATTTTTTATCTACTTATATTAGTTGTGGATATAGGTATTCCTAGACTTACGACCACAATTGAGGCTGGAATTTTTGCCATAAGTCATTGTGATTGCAAGTCATGTCAGCACCAGTTTTATGACATTTTTATGGTGGTTGTTAAGCAAATCATTGTGGTTGTTAAGCAAATCACATAGTCATTAAGTGAATCCAGTTTCCCCAATGGGTGCTTTTTGCTATAAATTGTCAAAAGTTGCAAACTGCAGTCACATGACTGCAGCTGATCTTAAAGGCAAGTCAGTTGCCAAGCGCCCAAATTGTGATATTATATCATTGGGACAGTGGAACAATTATAAGTAATTTTTTCCCTTTAATTTTGAACTATAATCAAACAAGTAAATTGAGCACTACTGGTAACCAAGGGTACTGCATATAAAATAAAGCCAAATTATTACAATTTTAATTTTAGAAATAATTAAAAATAATTGCAATTGCTAATGCTTTTATTTAGAAGCTTTGTTGAAGTATTGGGATAAGTTTGCGTTTCAAAAAATAAAACAGACACTGTGTTACTGGCATAGCCTGTAAGAAATTAATAAATTGCATATAAATTAGAGTGAAAGAAAGCAACATCAAAAGAAGAAGTAAAGTGATGTTTTGGACTACCTGCAGTTCTAAAACCCTGCTGTGGCATGCTGAGGCAGGTAAGAAATGGATTGTACCATTGATTTTTTTTTAAAAAGAAAGTTGCTGTTATGACCGGTAAAGCAAAATTGGCTTTCCTCAGCCTATTATGCTTGGTAAACCTAAATCAGGGGTTACTCAGCAAACCAAACAGGCATTGAATTTATTTTTCTCCAGCTCCGGAATACCTTATTTTAAGGCCTAACTCTACTAGTAGCACAATGTCTCCTTCTGATTCAAGGATGGAATCTAAAATATCACCTCAGAACTTTTTTCTTCTTTTTAAAGGAATTATCCTTATCTTTGTTTCAAGAACATTTGCTCTATATTATTTGATCTGCAAAGCAGATGGTTATGTAATCTCAGTATATCTGCCTTGGCAAATCCTGGTTGTTTCTCTAGAGATAAATAAATAATGGACATTTCAGCATTTAGAGGGAGTCAGTGCAAAGCAAGGATAGGTTTAGAATCAACTTATGCTAAAGCTTTCCTTAGTAGGCTAGCATACATTGAACAGTGAAAATAATCAGCATTGTGGTTTTTTAAAAAAAGAAATGCAACTACATTATTGCTTGCATTCCATTCCATTATCAAGCATCCCCAAAAGGGACTCTATTGTTCATTTTGCTGTTAGATATATGTGGATCATTAAGTCTATCCTAAACAAAGGTACTCAGCAGCATGCTACTTCTGTGCTTGCTAATAATGTAAGACAAAATCATTCCTTCAACTGTTACTGTATACACTGTACTGTACTGTCAACTGTAAATGAACTAGAATGTATTACATAACCCATCTTTCAGATATCCTTTTCCACTTTGTGAATTTCTATATAGCAAGAGGGACTTTGTCCAAATAGGTGTTTTCACAAGTGCAGAAAATTTAAGTGCTATGTAACATTGGGCAAATGTCTATAGCGTAATTCCATTTGGAAACCTATTTATTTTTGGTAGGATCTGAAGCAGATTAATGAATGTATCTTTGAATTCTGAAAGGAAGCATGTCATTGCAAGTTGTACGATCCACTGAGGGATCAAAATCTGCATGATACTGACTCTCCTGCAGACACTGGTATTATTATATAGTACAATCTCTACTTATTTGACCATAAATATCTCTGTCTATTGAAAATACTAGAGATAATATTATAACTATAATGTACTCACCTTCAACTTACAGCAATATGAAAATCTTAGTGTTCCAGTTCTACAACATCCAGAACTTCCTGACATGTTACTTATTCCTGTTCTTGGACCCAGGTTTGTGTGTGTGTGTTTGGGTTTAATTTCATTCTAGGGAACTTCAAGCATTCCTAAACAATCCTGATTTTGAATATACAACTGATACATGAAAAATATATGTCCATTATCCCTGCTTATTAAGATGGAATTAATAATAATCATTATTAATGAATATTAATATATTCATTTTAAAAAATAATTTGATACGAAGGAGATAAATCGCAGCACATCTTGAGCTTATGTGTTTGCCTTCTATGGATGATCCCTCACATTTCTTTGATAAAATCTGACAAGCAGTTTCAAGCAGGCCAGATTCATACCATGATTTTATATAGCTTTTGCATGCTTGGACAAAAGATAAACCAAAGATAGTTTGAAAATTTTTTATCCTATTCAAAACAGCTACTTATTTATCAGTAACTTGGGTTTTTTATTTCTCTTCTGGAGGATGAAAGGAAAGCATAACTGAAATCTCTTTCCCTAGAATGTCAGTGTTTTAATATTTAATATTTATTATGCTGTGATGCATGATGGGGAGAAATTGCAATTACTAGCAATTTGCAGAGCTTTGGATTGGATTATGAAGAAGTGCTTCAGAACACAAAAGAGCGCTAATGCAGCACCTGCCTGAAAGTCATTAAAGCACTAAAGCACCTCAATCTTTTTTTAGGATTGCTTGACTGTCATATAGAGATACTGCAAACAGATGCACCTGCTGTAATAAGTCTCAGATAGGTGCTGTGATTGTTCTACCATGTGTTTGAAACAGAGGTCTCCAATCTTTCCCACGGACTGGCAGTGGTGGCAGTGGCGGGGGGCAAGGGATGGCTTTGCATGCTCAACCTGAATCCCATGTATGTGCAAATGAAGCTTCACATGCTCAGCTTCTGCTTCCATGGTCCAGTTCTCAGCAAGCCACGGGCTGGTACTGATCCACAGCCCGAAAATTGGGGACTCCTCTTCTGAAGCATCTTCACTCAATCAAAACAGGAGCTCTATGTAGTTATATTTCAGACATCTAGAAACAGATCCTATGTGTGATTAGCTATCAATAAATAATGTGGCCTTTCTAAATGTTACTTCTTTTTAAATAACTCCGTAGTTTTATGAAACACATATTTATATTCTTTAATGTGACTTTTTCATACAATTATTATAAGCTGCAACTTTAAAATTTAAAGGCTTCAAATGAAATTAAAAAGTTAGAAAGCAAATGCACTGTCGATAAATAGGAAAAAAAACCTAGCTGGGAGCGGGAAGTGGTCAAGTTAGCTTTTTAAAAAAGTAATATTAATAAACTAATTCTATTTAAATATCATTGTTCCATTACAGAAAGGATCTACAAAGATTGCCAAATGAAGTAATTGTTGATGCACAGTGTGGAAGTGCAGTGCTTCGTGGAGCACATGTTTATGCTCCTGGGATTATATCTGCTTCAAAATGTAAGAATGATTGTGTATGTTTAATAAATATTTTTTATTTTGGTCATTGTCTAGAATTGCAAACAAAATAAGTTAAATATAAAGTAAAAACAAAATAAGATAAATTATTACAATGGTGGGTGGGTTCATTAAAGTCTGCCTAATTTTACAGGCAGCATAACAAAATGTAGCTACATTCAAGAAGACTGATACTGTTATGGTAACTACTGTACATAAAAGCAAGGTTAGAATTTGCCAGCTGTTTTAAATGGGAAAGAACTTGTAAGATGGCAGGAATGAGCTGTAGTTTCAACAACTCTAGCCCACAGGAGCACAGTCTCAAATCATAGAAGATTTTGACTGTGTTTATAATACATATATATGTATAGAGAAAATAGAAAACTGTTTTAACTTTTAACATATGCTTTCCCTTTGTTAATGTACGTTTCATCTTGTTGTGTTTTTTTATATTTGTATTCTGTTGTGGCCATTTTGATAAGTTTTAATTTATTAATGTTAAAACTGAATTTTCAACAATCTCCCTATCAATATCCATTTCATCACTCTTTCCATGTATGTTTTCTCATACCTTTTTAATAGATTATGCACCATCAATTGGGTTCACATAGATATATTTTCTCTAGGAAAATGTGACTCCCAATCTGTCCCTTCAAGTCTTTCAACAATCTAGGAGCTCTGGTGGTGCAGTGGTTAGAAAGCAGCATTGCTGATTCAGTATTCGCTGCCAGGAGTTCAATCCTGAGTAGGTCAAGTTTGACTTAGCCTTCTATCCTTCTGAGGTTGGTAAAATGAGGATCCAGATTGTTGGGGGCAATGTGTTGACGCTGTGAACTGCTTAGAGAGGGCTGTAAAGCATTATGAAGTTGTATGTAAGTCTTATTGCTGTTGCTATCTACCCATGGCTGGTCACCTCTTCTATTTCCTTCCAAGTTTTCCAGCATGGACCACTCCAGAGACCTAAGTTTTCATGATATGGTTGAAGTAGAGTAATTTGAATGTGGTCATTGGTACCTTGAGTTGGAACTCTGGATTGATTTATTTTAGGATTTATTTTAGGATCCAGTTTTAGGATTTATTTTAGGATCCAGTTTTCTGGACTATCCATGGTATTCTTGGGAGTCTTTTCCAACACTACAGTTCAACAGTGTCAATATACTTTCTATCCTGCTTCTTCAAAACCCATATGCCTGCTTATTTGTTTATGATCTTATTTTCATACCTTGATTTAGATAACAGGTTCAGCCAAAATATTCTATCGTCCCTCCCTTCCCTTTTCATAATCGGCAAGCCTATAATGTTAGAACATTCATATTTCTTGAGGATTAAACATTAGGACGTATTTCTTTAAAAGTTAAGTAAAACATTGCCAAGTCTGCATCTGGAATAGACATCAGTGATGTTTTTCCAGAGCTTATCTTGACTCAAGCACATTCTTTTGGACACATGGAGTTCTAGTATGTGAACTCACAAAATCTCCAGTGAATATCGGGATCTTTGTTCTTGAGCCAAGGAAAACAAAAATCCGAAGATGTCTCTCCCTCTCTTTTCCCCAGTCATGAAAGCTGGCAGTGTGGTTTCTGTGTACTCTGATATTGAAGGGAAATGCAAAAGAGGAGCCAAAGAGTTTTCCGGGAATAAAGTTTTCATTGGAAATGGAATTTCAGAACTGAGCCGCAATGAAATATTTACTTCTAATGGCCCATTGAAGTAAGTCAGAAGTGTATAATCATGGTTGAAAATCTGTCCCAAATTGCTTATTTTAGTAGAAAGCTACTGCTATTTGTAAGTCATCTCACTATCCAACTAATTTTATTTTTTAACACACTGAAAGTATGTATAATTTAGTCCAAATTTCTTCTCTTTGGTGAGCTTTCCAAAATGTTTGGATTGGTAATAGAGAGTCAGGATACTGAATTAAATAGCCTCTTGTTTTAAACATCAGTGCAAAAGTATGGATTTGGATTTAAGTTGAAAAGTTCCTTACTTAGTTAAATAAATTATTCTCAGATATCATCAGAAACCAAGAAATCTCATAGGAACTAATCTTTGAGGATCGGTTAAATGTTTTCAGATACTTCTGATCTGGGCTCTAGGCTTCAGTAATACAGTAGTTCATAGTTAATCATCGAGGGTACTTTTTATATAACTGTCTGTTGCAGCCTTGATAGTACTATAGGTTCACTAAGGACATGGCTAGATTAAGCAATTATTAAAATTGTTTTACTTTTTATATTATTAAAATTAATAATTAAAAATAGTGATGGAGTACAGATGGAGATTTTCTCTACTAGCAAACCAAAAAATTGAGCATGGTTAAGGCCTGAATAAAAAAGAATCAGATAATAGCCACTGTAGTAGGAGAGTCATATAAGTTTATGGTAGCAAAAAATTGAAAGACAGTTCATAAAAGCTTGCGCTTTTTAATAAAACGTGTTGAAAAAGATGCTACTAGATTCCTTCCAGTGGTACCTTATTATTACTCCATGTCTTTGGTTAAATGGTTAAAACATTAATAAACATTTATAAAGATTATCAAAAATTACATATACAGTAGTTATACACAAATTATATGCATTGAATTTATTCAGAATTTTTTTTTATCAAGATGTAGCTCTGGAACAATTTTATTGATTTAAAAAGCTCTGGGACATTGTTGCTTGAATCATGCTATATTTTTCCACCAAATTAATAAACGTATCAGGAATAATATATGCCTCACTGTTGATACAGTCAGATTGCAACAGTTCATTATGTCCCTATTTATAGTGTTCTAATTATTCTGCCCAGTATGAAGCATTTATTCATGTTCATTGCAGTTATTTATCAATTAACAGTACATTTTGATTTTTACTCCTCTTTTTTTGCTGTCTTTTTAAAAAATCTTAAGAATATTGAAATGTTCAGTCAATATTGTCTTAAAACAACTCTGAAGACTTTCTTTGCAATGAGTGATTAATATTTTCTCATTTTTTTTCTTGCAGATGTTTCATTACCCAAACTAGGTAACACCATCGGTGCTACCCATAGTGACTGTTAGTGACTAGCACTGATGATGTTACCTATTTTGGGTAATGAAACATCTGCAAGAAAGCAAGCAAGGTCAGAGAGCACCAAAGACCCCTCATGTCAACTCTGAGCTACAGATATTCTCTTTTATTAATTTTCTCTCAGCTGATATTTTTAGTCTTGGAAAGTGGGACAATTCTGGATGGTTAGAAATTGTAGTATTGATTTAATCTAATCTAACCCAATTGTTTTCATGTTATATTGTTGACTTGGAAAGGACTTCCATTTCTGTTGCATTCCACAACAGGGATGTAAGAAGAGGTAGAAACAGTCTACAGAAAATAAGAATTAGGAATTTATTTAAAGGACAACAAATAGATATTGATATGGAATTGATATGGACTCTAAGTTTTGATAGTTACATCATCATCTTCATTATCATTATCATTTGCATCCCACTTTTCTCCTAGAGCTCAACAAAACTTTCCCAATCTTTTTCCTTATTCTTAATGCTATATGGAGCCTGTAGGTTTTATTAGGCTCAGGGACTGACTGTAATCAGTTTTACACATTTGATTACTTAACATATAGGAAATAATCTTTTGCTTTTAATGGTACAGAAGCAATATTTTTAGAAATCTCACAAGAATTTCCCTAGGTTCTTGAATAATATGTCGGTGAGAGCATTCAATAAAATTATGCAAATCAACCAACTAAACTGCAAGCCACATTCCTATGGAAGAACATTATTTTGATATTATTTACAATGACAGCAATCTGTTTTCAATTAAGTCACACCTAACAAACCCATTTGAGAGAAGAAATTTTATACTAAATTGAAAATATATGGATTCAAAGGGCTTACCCTCTAATTAATGTTCCTGGAAGTAAAAACAGAATGTGTTAAATTAATAGCATGTATTATCTGATATCCCCCAATAAGTAATGTAGATTTAAATAATGTCAAACTAGAAATGAGGAGCAGACAATTTATTCATGTTCCTGTATTATGTCTTTCAGAGGGCTGGGAATAAAAATGACTGAACCAATTTACCGTAGTCCCTCATTTGACAATATGTTATCCAGTTACGTATTTTTACAGGTATGTTATATTCAAAATAAATACTATTTTCTGAACATTAAGGTTTCAATACAGGTAGTCCTAGACTTACAAGAGTTCATTTAGTGACCATTCAAATGGCACTGAAAAAAGTGACTTATGACCATATTTCATACTTATGACCATTGCAGCATCCTCAGGGTCACATGTTTTTAATTCGGATGCTTGACAGCTGATTCACATCTGTGACGATTTCAGTGTCCTGTGGTCATATGATCCCCTTTTGCAGCCTTCTGACAAAGTCAATGGAGAAACCAAATTCATTTAACAACCATGTTACTAATTTAACAACTGCCATGATTCACTTAAGAAATATGGCAAGAAAAGTTGTGAAATGGGGCAAAATTCACTTAACAAATTTCTCACTTGGCAACATAAATTTTGCGCTTAATTGTGGTTGTAAGTTGAGAATTACTTGTACATTCCTGGGATCAAGTATATTGGCTGGATTCGCCTATACTACATAGCCATTGCTTAGATACTATAGTGATATGGCTGAATTCATACCTCATGGTGAGCCAGAAACAACAGGCCATGTAAACTAATAAAAACCTTGACTTGAAATCCAAATGTATTTATGATCAGATTGTAGCATTTTTATATTTGATACATTTGTTAGGGAGTGAGCTGGATTTCCATTTTCTGTAGTGCTTCTTGTGAAATGCTTTGGTGTTTAGGATTTCTTTTTTATTCCAGTTCAAGAGTTCAGGGAAGTATATCAGCTCATCATGATGCTTTTTCCAAGGTTTGCTTGCAGAAAACATCAGGATTGGGAAGATTACTTCTCCAATCCTTGCTGTAAAGATCAAACGTTATGGAGAAAAGTAGAATTTAATATTTAATACATTGTTGTGTCATTTGTACATTTAAAGTAACGATGAGACATTTCCCAATTTATTGTGTTCCCACCTAAAGTATTGTATTTCACAAGTCGTTAGGTGTTAATTTTTAAAAAATATTAACCTTGCGATATCATCCATTTCAAGTTTACCAAGAACTTCATTTTCAGTATCAGTATAATCTACTAAAGTATTGTTGGTGTAATGTTTGAGTCTTTCGATATTTGGCATCCATCAGGATTTTGTTTCACATGTTACTTGTTTTAAATGTTTTAAATTCAAAATGAACCAGAAGGACTCATCCTGCAAAAGATCAAGCATCATTCTTTTACTATTTCTAACAGTGCCTCTGGGTCTCATCTAGCTTCTATAGGCAGGCTTAGAAAATGAAAAAGGGATGAGTGTATCTGAAGACTTGGTTTGGAAGTATGGCGAGGGAGGGAACAGAGCATAGAGAATGGGAGAGGCTAGAGCAGTGTTGGCCAACCTTTTGGCACAGAGTGCTGAAACAGGAGCACACGCACGCATGCCAGAACCAGAAGAGCAGCCACCGAGTGTGCATGTGCACGCCAGGAAAATGATCTTCTGCTTTCTGGCATGCATCGTGCCCCAAAAAACAGAAGAGTAGCCACCCAGTGTACATGTGTGCGCCAGGAAATTGATCTTTTGGTTTCCAGCACGCATATGCGCACCAGCCACATGCTTTTCCGATTTCTAGCATGCATGCATGCATGAAGACCAGCTGGCCGGTGCGCATGCATGCATCAGAAACTGGAAGATCATCTTCCTGGTGCGCACATGTGCACCAGGTGGCTGCTCTTCTGGTCTCTGGCGCTCCCGTACACATGAAGACCAGTTGGCCGGCGCGCGAGGACCCGGAAGAGCAATGGACGATGGCTCGCGTGCTCAGAGAGATGGCTCTGCATGCCTCTTCCGGCATGCGTGCCATAGTTTCACTATCAGGGGGCTAGAGAATACCATGAAGAACAGCCTTTCCAGACTGAGGGTAGCCATATTCCCCACACCAACCATTTTGTTCAAGTACCTCTTTCATATGTAAAAATTCTCAGTTATTTACTTATATTTTATCTACCATATAAGGGCAAGAATATTTACCTGCCATAAGGAGAGTGCTTGGATTTGGAACTTTCAGCCATATATTTGTTTAGTAAACTTTTATATCACTTAGCAACTCAGAGCAGTTTACAAGACACAATGTGACAGAGAAACATAGTTACAGCTGCCCAACAAAGAGCAGCATCATAAGTTGAAAGCAATAAAATAAGGATAAGAGCCAATCATAGGAGTCAGACCAAGTATTATCTACCTATCAAAAACTCTGAGGAAGAGAAAATATTGACTTTAAAGGAATAGCTTCTTATATCAAAAGAGGCTTGGTTTTTATTATTTACAGTTTTTCCAGACAACCATATAACTAATTTGGGATAATTGTTTTTAGAATTTAAAACAAGCATTCAGATTCTTAGACGAAAGATCAGGCATAGATTCAGAAAAAATATTCCAGTATTTTTCTGATCTCTGGGTTATTAAAATATTTTTTTTACCACTTCCTTTGCTAGAATTTGCCTTCATCAATTGTGAGTTATGTTTTAAATCCTCAGTCAGGACAGAGAGTCTTGGATATGTGTGCTGCTCCCGGGGGCAAAACTACCCACCTTGCAACACTAATGCATGATGAGGTGAGTCACCATAGCTACCTATTTCCTTCCTTCCTTCCTTCCTTCCTTTTTCTCTCCCTTTCCCTTTCACTTTCTCTCCCTTCCTTTTTCTTTTTCTTTCTTTCTTTCTTTCTTTCTTTTTTTCTTTCTCTCTCTCTCTCTCCTTCCTTCCTTCTTCAAAGAAGCTTGCTTGTATTTTATTAGCATAGCTTATTTCATACATTGGCTGAAATGCACAGATAATTCAAAATAGCATAGCTTTCAAACTTGAAATTTATGTGTTTTCTAATCAAACAAGGTATACAGACTTGCTAAAGGGACATTGATATTGCTTAGTTACCACAAATCTATTAATTCAAGCAATAAATGCTAACGTGAAAATAGGTGCTTTTCTAAACTATGCCCAGAAATATGTGAGGAGTATACATTCAATTAAAATTAAATGTGTTTAAATTCAATTTCTGTCCTGATTTATCTTTTTTTTTCATTTTTGGAATGTAGCTCCATCCTACCTAACCACATGCTGTCTATAAGCCATAAACAGCCATCAGTTTTTTAAAAAATTCTGGACTCTTGGAGAACGAATAGGTAGATTTTGACATAATACAAATTTAGCAAAAAAATATTGCAACTAAAAATGTCAGGAAACTAAGAACTTTCAAGCGAGCAGTCCAATGAACTATGAGTTTATAGACTGATGGGTGAGTCTTGGGGTGTAATCTGAGTTGAGTTGAATTGATGACTCTTGAAGAAGGCTACCTAGTTTTCAATCTGCTTATTGGGCTGAGGTCCTTCCTAAATCATTAGCAGGAAAATTATTTGTGTTGTGGTGGTAGAGAAAGGGGATGATGCTATTGGCCTTGAAGGAAGTGGTAGTGCACCCCCTCCTCGAGACCATACCTTTTTCCAGCCATTTGGTTAACTTGATCTGTCTCCAATCTTCCCATGTTAGTTGCAGATGCCCCTGGAAAAAAGTAAATTATCTTGTCCCATATCATTCAGGTTTCAGCATTTAGTATGGAATCAGCCTCAGTTGGACTTGTATATATAATCTGTGGCAGACCTGGATAGAGGTGGTGCATTCTTTCTTGTGCTCCTTGATTTCATGGCAAGTCTTTATGCATTCAATCTTGGTATCCATCTGGATTGGATTCAAAGATTAGCAGTTTGGAGCATGGTTTTACATGGTTCTCTTCCTACCTCCAAAGCCATTCTTGTTGGTGTTGGCTGAAGGGGAATAGCTTATACCCCAAGCCCTCCTTTGTGGGATAACACAGGATTCGACACTTTCTCCCCTCCTATTCAACATCTACAAGAAACCATTAGTTTACTGGCCAGTTGAGGTTCAGTATCATCAATCTGCTAATAATACCAGTTATATCTGTTGACCACAGGCAAGCCAATTGAGCTACCAAGGTTCTGTCTCAATGCTTGAAGATTGTTTGGCCTGGATATGGAGGGACATCAATGAAATTGATTCAAAATTATTAGAACTGAATGGTTGTGAATATTAGGTCAGCTAGATCTGGGAATTTTTCATTTTTATCCTTGGATGGAATTAGACTTTCCTATTCAAGGGTGATGTGCAATCTAGGGATTCTCCTGAATTCACGGTTCTTACTTGATGGCAGCCTTGGCTAAGAGGGCCTTTGAACATCTCCATCTAGTACTCAGTTGCATCATTTCTTAGATCACACAGATCTTCAGATGGTCATTCAAGCCCATGTCACTTCACAACTTGATTACTGCAATGCATTTTACATGGGGCTGTTCTTGAAGATCACTTGGAAGTTTCAAAATGCAGCATCAGTATGTGCAGTGAGGAACATTGGTATGCCCATATGATAACTCTACTTATGTGAGCTGTGCTGTTTGGCACTGTGCTTCCAGTTAATTCATAGTTCTAATTATAACCTGGATATGTCCATGTAATGCTGTTATGTTTACTGAACTGTTTAGTTTTCCAACATGGAGAAATTGCCAGCACTCAGAACACAATCCTGAAACACAGAAATAATGTTCTAACTTAAGTGTCTGTGTATGGTGTTGCTCTTTTTATCCATTTGCATTCCTAAGTGTGCAGTTTTTAGTGCAACCACTTAATGGGCCTCTGCACAGAGACTATTAACATGGAAAAATTACAGCTTGACCTATGTTACACTATTTGAATGAAATATATTGCTTTGTCTTGGTGAAGTTTGTGATGAGTAAACTGTAACATATTAAGTCAAGCATTGTTGCTTAAGAAATGAAGAACGATGTGATGACTCAAATACATGGAGAAAGTCACCACACTTTCAGATGCAAGCATCAAATGTTATTTGGGACAGTTTTTTCATAGATGTGTACTGAATTGGGGCTAAAACAGATTATATATTGTGTAAATTTGGTGTTTTATGCATTGCACTTTAGTTATTTGAAACTATGTATATCAACCTCTATACTTTAGCAGTTTTAACAGCTATTTATGTCATTCAAAACTTGATTTTTAATTTTTAGGGGGAAGTGATAGCGCTGGACAAGATAGCAGACAGAGTGAAAAAGATTGAACAAAATGCTGCATTACTAAATTTGAATTGTATTAAAGCTTTTTGTTATGATGGTACTAAGGCACTTACTGATAGCAAAATAGAGAATGGACAAGGTAATGTGACTTTTAACTATTGTTCATGGAATAATTACAGGTTATGATATAAAGGATAATTTGAATTTGACTTGGATAGCACAGTAAGATACAGTGACTAAAATTGTACTTGTAGTCTTTGCTTAACAAATATAAGTGAGACTAGAATTTCTGTTGCTAAGTGATGAGGTCATTAAGCAAAGTATCACACGACCTCCCTGCTTAGCAACAGTAGTTCCGGTACCAATAGCATTTAGGGTTAGTTTTATAGCACTCTCTCTGGGTTGTTTACCCAGAGTGGTTTACAATGTAAAGCTTTATTTGCATATTTCCTCCAACAATCTGGTCCTCATTTTACCAATCTCAGAAGAATGGAAGGCTGAATAAACCTTGAGCCCCATCAGGATTGAACTCCAGGCTGTTGGCAGAGTTAGCCACAATACTACATTTTAACCACTACACTACTAGGGCTCCTAATAGTCTGGTAGTGTCACATGTAGTTATTAGACTGAGGACTGTGCACCATCAGGTAAAGGCATCACACTTCTCTGCTGATGGCCTTCATGTGGTCTGATGAGCAGTGGTGGGCTGCTGCCAGCTCGGAGTGGTTCTAGCGAACTGGTAGTTCCATCAGCTGGCCCTGCCCACATCCTATATTTCCTTCTTTCCGGCTCAGCTGATTCACGCGACAGCCGATTTCCACACCTCCGCTGTTCTGACAGGGGCTGCCTTAGAAGGTAAGCAGCTGAGCTTCAAATTGCTGTATTTTGAATGCTGCGCACAAGCGCGTTAGGTACATGTCCGCACAAAGCGCATGTTCACAAAACCAGTTGTTAAACTTGTTATAGCCCACCACTGCTTATGAGACCTAGGCTTGGCACACCTCAGCAGTTGGAGGAAGAAGACAAAGGTCAGCTGGAAGGGCAGAAAGCTGCAGAGGTAGGCAGAGGTGGAGTACTAGGTAGCCAAAAGGGCAGAGATGGAAAGGCAGCTATAGATACATAGGGTAATTAAAATGTATGCTGCAATAATAAATGCTGATGGGCTGCCAAGCAATCAAATTTTGATCATATTACTGCGGAAGTGTTGCCAGCTGTAACTTTGAAGACCGGTCCCATCTACCATTTGCTTAGCAATGTTGTAACTTATCAAATGATCATTAATGAGGACTACCTGTATCAAAATTTCTGAAGCTTACTAGTTTCATAAAGAGCAACTCAAAGTACATAAGATGGGGAAAAGTGAGAAAGAAGGATCTACTTTTATTAAAGTTCTATTGTATTTTTAATCATTGTGTAGTGCAGTTTGGTGGCTAAAGTAGGAAAATTACTTGTCCAACAGATCCTTAGAATGCCTTTTTAATGAACTTAATCTTTCCACATCAGTTGCTTCATAAACACATTTTGTCTTTCTACAAAGATGTAACTTCAAAATGTTAGTACTTAGATTCATTTTTCATCAATACAAGTGAAGTGTTGGTCTATTACACAGAATTTCAATACACATATTAAATCTTGACTTCACATTATGATACAGATTTAAGGAGACTGGATCAACTTTTATACCAATTAAACAGGACACATTTTCTCATTACATAGAAATAGAGTGGAAGGCAAAAGCAACCATAATTAAAATTTTGTAAGCCATCTGGAGTCATCTATGCAGCTACAGTATATAAATTTGTTTAATAAATAATAGTGATAAATAAAAATTCCATCCAAATACAATGGCTATTTATAACAGTTAATTAAAAAGATTTTGAACCAATGCCAGTAGGGTTCAACTAGTTCAACTAGATTCTACTATATTAACTACATTGAATTGATATGATTCATAGAATTTTAATTAACAGTTCTTAGAAATTTTCATTAATAAATTAATTATGCAAAACATGCAAACTATAGTCTTTGAAATATTGATTTCTTTTCTTTTCTTTTTTTTTTTGCAGAAGGACCCCCATTTTTACCCGAATCATTTGACAGGATACTTCTTGATGCTCCATGCAGTGGAATGGGACAGAGGCCAAATTTGGCTTATTCATGGTCTTTAAAAGAAATAACTTCCTATCAGCCTTTACAGCGCAAGCTTTTTAGAGTGGTATGTCTAATAGTAAAAACTATTAAATAAAATATAAAGAAGATGGTTGGGAGTTGCCAGTTGATTATTGGGTTATTTTAAAATAAATAAATTTATTAAAAGTAATTCAAGTGACTGTCAAACCGTGTTGATGTAACATTATGTTTAATAAACTTTTTCTCATATCCTTACAGCAGAAATAGTTTAGTTTCAGGAAACAATTTTGTTAAAAGAATTTTACTTTTCTGTACCTTGGTTATATAACAATTCCTGAAAAAAGGGGATAGGGGAAAAATCAAGATAAGTGCAATTGCAACTTCAACTGTTTATTTTGTTCAGCTGTCTTCTGCTGTCTATTGGAAGACATTGAGCCAAAATGAAAGTAAAGTCTTTCATACAATTCTTTAGAGAAGTTGTCTTCAGGTTCTTCTTTTTCTCCTAAAGGAGAAAGAATTTGGGAATTATTGGATCATCTTCTGAGAAAATCTCCTGGTAAATAATATTTACCATTTCATCACACGGTATTGCTAGAAAAGGTTGGATAGAGGCAGGTTGTGGAGATATATGCCAAATAGTAAGAGTTCTTCACTTTCAGCAACATTTCTATGGTGGTTCCATTAGGATTAGTAGCCATGAATCTTCGAACACCAATATTAGAATTAATGTGCCATTGACCTGTAGAGAAGCTTTTAAACTACAGGTAATCCTTGACTTACAACCACAATTGACCCCAAAATTTCCATTGCTAAGTTAAATGCATCCAATTGTGTGACTTTTTCTGCCATTCTTGTTAAGAGATACACTGCAGTTGTTAAGTAAATCATGCAGTTGTTAAGCTTCCCTCGTTGAATTTGCTTGTCAGAAGCCAGATGGGAAGGATGCAAAGTGATCACATGATCCCCATCACAGTGTAGCTGTCACAAATGCAAACCAGTGGCCAAATGGCCCAATTTTGATCATGTGATTATGTGGATGCTGCAGTGATTGTGTGAGAATTGCTCATAAGTCACTTTTTTCAGCACCATTGTAACTTCAAACAGTTCCTAAATAAATGGTTGCAAGTTGAGGACTATCTGTAATTTATATGTTTAAAAAATAGCGTTATTTGTGAAATACTGGCAGAAATTCTACAAAGTGAAAATCTGATTGTTATCCTAGGCAGTGCAACTGCTAAAGCCAGGGGGCATCCTAGTATATAGTACATGCACAATTACTCTTTCTGAGAACGAAGAACAAGTGGCTTGGGCCCTAGAAACTTTTCCTTGCCTCCAACTTAAGTCACAGGTAAGAACAAACTTCTTTGTAAAATTTCATCTATGTAACTTTGTTTCCCACTTTTATATTACATTGTCAGTTGAAAACATCTTGTGGAAGAATTCACCTGATTACAACCATTTTAGTAGCTATAAAGATTGAGCTGAGATCAAGAAATATCTATTATGTTACCAAGAATCTATCATTTCTTCTTTTTCTTTGTTTTTGTAATTAACAATTTTATCCCACTACTATTTTGTAATTTTTAAACTCTCTTCCATATTTGGTTACATTCGTAGAGAGCCAGTTTGGTGTGGTTAAAGCATCAGGCTAGACACCAGGAGTTCTACCCCCATCTTGTACACAAAGCCAGCGGGGTAACATTTGGCTAATCACTCTTTCTCAATCCTAGGAAGAAGGCAATGGCAAACCACTTCCGAAAAACTTTGCCAAAAAACCTGAAAGGACTTGTTTGGGCAGTCTCCAAGGAATTGGAGAGTTCAAGGGGAAAAAATAGAAAAGAGCATTTGAGAAGGCTTAATTAATTTGTATATCTTAATTAATTTGTATATCTTGCTAAACCATGGTTTATCACTGCACACAACTAGAATGAGCCTTTTCAGCCAATTTCCTATTCAATTTCCTTGAACAGCTAAGAAACGTTCCTCAATTATTATGTGATTTCTTTTAAAAAAAACTAATGTAGCATTTTGTAAACATTAGAGATTGGGTGGATTTTAAGACAAACTCTGCATGGTTAAGAAGCCAACTTGGACAGAAGTTGGATGGGTTTGACTGAATGTTTTATTTGTTTTTGAAATTCACTTTCTGTAAATCATACAAATGCTAAAATGAAATACTTTGGGAGGGAAAGTAAACAGTTCAATCTACTTTAGAAATGGAAAGCAGAAGATCTGATTTTTGCTGGGGCTGGCTATACCTTAGAGAAAAAACCCCACAATATTGCAATAGGCCTTTAGTATCAGGAAGAGTTTTGTACAAAGCATGTCCAATCAATACTATATATTCCTGCTATAAACTACTGTTGTTGAGGTATTGAATCCAGTAAGGCAAGGAAGTGGATTTTATACTTAATTTGCTGAGCCTTAAAGAATTGCCTTTGCATTTTTAGTACCCAAATTAAAATCAGATAATCATTTCTATTAAGCATATATATTTTAAGTATTAAAATTGATTTGCTAGATTAAATTAATTTAGTTCTATTCCCTCCCTTAGGTATGAAAACTGACTGACTTTGTGGGAACACCTCTCGGTTATCCCAACTCATGTCTAAGGGTAGTTATGGGAAAAATAGGAAGTAGGAGCATTAGGTTTGTTGGTGACATATAGAACAGTAAATGCAGAAGTTTAAAAAAGCCTAATCCTGTATCTTCTACCTGCTTACTGGGGTGTGGATCCAGAGCTTGCAAACTGGCCAGCTGTTGTAACATTCATCAGAATAGATCTGACAGTTCTTATGTTGCATAGCAATTTGCCTCCTGCAAAAGAATTCAGTAGCAGAAGGGCAACTGAATTCTATGAGACATATTTCCATATAAGGGTCTCTGAGAGTGAGGACTAAGTTTTAATACACTTTTGTTACTTAACATAGGAAATGGCTTCCACCTACAACAAAGGACTAATTATTTTAGATGACAACTTAATATAATCATGTCCCTTTTCATCTATATTTAGTTTTTGCTAATAAATATAGCATTTTATGCTTTATTATTTTATTACTATGCTATTTTATTAGCATACTAATAAAATGATATATATAGAAATATACTGTACCTATTGAAGAGAGTTTGGTTGGCATTAAATTAGGGTTTCTTATAGCTGAGGAATGGTTTTCATCCTTTTTATATCATTTTGAATCATTGTTCTTTACAGAGGATTTATAGCAAGACTGTTTTCTGCTATAAAAATATTCCAATAATGTTCTTGCAAAGGTAGAACTAGTATGCTGACCTTTATAAATATCAGCTTCTATTTTAAGTTAAATAATGACCAGCCAAATAATCAATTGTTTCTTTCATTTTCCTCTCTAATAGGAGCCCCATGTTGGAGGAGAAGGCATGATGGGAGCTGGACTGTCACCTGAGCAGCTGAAACTGCTACAGAGATTTGATCCATCTGAAATTATTTTGCAGGGAATTGACTGTTATTCTTTGCAAAATGTCAACTATGAAGATTTGATACGTCTAGCAAACAAAGACTGTATAGGATTTTTTATTGCAAAATTTATAAAAGTGCAGTGAAAATTGTTTTAGACATCAGTGTAAATAAATCTATGCTTTCTTTTTAGCCTTTGGAGTGTTCCAAACTGTGCTTTGTGCTCCAGCTATGTTGCCAAGCCAACAGCTGACGACATAGTTGCCATAGCAGCAGTAAAATCAGCCAGCTGTTTCTCCTGGGAGAAATCCTCAGGTTGGAGAAACAAGTCTAAGGAAATGGGCCATTGCAATTTGGAAAGTTTCAAGTTTCATTTGGTTTTACATTAACAACAGATCACTAATTATGGAAACTTGTTTGCTCAGTTTGCCCATATAGTTTTGTTTACTATCACACATAGTAGTAATCTTACTTTCAAACTATACTATACTGAGTTCAAAATAAAGTTTGAATGGATTTTAATACACTTTATAACTGGGCTGTCAAATTTGCAGCCTATGGACTGGATGCATCACACAGTGGCCACATCCACACCCAGTTTAGCAAAGGGGGGAAAAGTTCCGATATGTCATGTGACGCCACCGTGATGATGCGAGTTTGACACCCCTGCTTTATAACATCTTACAGATTCCTTTTGAAAAACAATTTTATAATATTAAAGAGCTTCATTTAATCAGAATTGGTATTAAGTGAGCATCTGACTTCTTTTTATTATAATTAATTATGCTTCTCCACAAAATTAAGTGTTTTGCTTAGGCCTATCAGCACAACAATGCATGTTCACTTATGATCTCAGGAATGCTGACTGTTCCAATATCAGATGTATTGTGTTTGATTCTGGAGCGGAACCAAAGAAGAAGTACTGAGCTGAACAAGCAAGGGAAATCCTCTGACCTGTCTTCTGAATACTCATGTCCTGCTTAAATTTTAGTTTCCCTTTAAAATCACTTAAAAATCACTTATTGGTGATTTTTGCCATATTGGAGATAAAAGCAATTATACAATTGTGTATGCATCGTATGAAAAACTCCACTAAGACCCAGTGTTTTAGTGCTTGGATTTTAATATGTATATGTGTCAACATTACCCACATCAAACTTGATTTTATTTTTCTTATTTATGGTCTCCTTATCTATTTTAGCAGCCTCCCTCAAACATGAGGAAGTTCACTAGTTTCATACTGTATCATTTTGGTTACCATTTTTCCAATTCTATATACCTTTTTGACACATATGAATAAGAATAGCAGACTTGCATCTTTTATTTATAAAAGAATTTAACTATAATGTCTTACTGAAATTTTACTATCTAATGTTGGGCAATGGAATAGAGTAATTTTGTAATGTATGCCAGTGATTAAAAATTGCAGAATTTGGAGTAAAGTTACAAAAACATCTCAAATCTGCAACAAAAATAGGTGTTGGATACTAGTTGAAAAGCGATAGAAAAATAGAAGAATTGGAAACATTAATCTGTTTCCATATGGAAGTAAAATGGAAATAAGGTGACAGAATGCTTGGAATCATTTGTTCAAGGATAAAGTAATGTGGGCTTACAGATGTTCAACTTCAACTCATAATGTTTGCTGCATTTTCTCCAGATAGTGTAATTTGTTACCTATAAATAGTGAGTAGAGCAATGTAAAAAACAACAACAACAACCCTAAAGGATAATCTGATTTATGTTAGTTGATATATCTGATATATTCTGTTCGTATGCAATGGAATTCAGATGAATGATTCTAGTTCTGAAAAAAAATTGTCTTAGGGATCACAGGCCTTCAAGCAAGATGAGCACTCCAATGTGATTTGATAAATAAAAAACCTGTTCAGGAAAGTAGAATTAAACATTAACAAAGGTAAAATATCTAATAGAATTCATGCTTGCTGAAGACACAGAACATCTTTTAATGCTGCTGAGGAAAAATGAATTAGGAGCTGTAGCATCTAAAGTAAGATTAAGTTAGAAAGTGAGCATCTAGCAAAGCTCAATTTGAGAATCTTTTTACAAGAGGTATGTGGATATGTTATACAAATTAATACTTTATATATGTTATATTAGGTATTTTTGTTGTCTTTGGAACTACATTTATGATTTGCAAAAAAAGGTATCACAACGATAAGTATTACACCCAGGAATATTTGGAGATAAGACTGTTGTACAACTCAAATATTCTTGTAGAATTCCATTAATCTTATAATACCTCTTTTTTCAGTCATAGGCAGAAACCTTAAAAAATGGTCAGCTACTTCTTTGATAACAGAATGAAGTTGCATTGAAAGGATATCTGAAACACTTCATCCTAAAATGTTACTTAAATTATTAAGTCGAGCTTTTTCAATATGGAAATATAGTAATTTCTGTGCGTCAAAGTTTTGAGTAAATAGCTTGTCAATGGAAAACCCATTATCTCAGAAAAAGGGATAGCTACACAATACCTTTCACATTTTTAATGTAATTGGGAAAAATATGGTCATTAATTGCAGTTAACTCTCAGAAACCTGAATGAATATAAAATGCTACAGAGCTAGGTTAATCTCTGGAGGTTCCCATAACATCCATTTTGAAATCTTTACACTGGCTATCAGTTTGTTTCTGTATACATGATGCTGCTTATTTTGAAAGTCCTCACTCTTTTGTGCTTGAGGGAATGCAAGATTCCTCCCACTCAATCTTCAGAGACCCACTTCCAGTAACATCTGGCTTGGAATGAATTTATTCCTTTTTGCTCCATCTGTCTGGGGAAGTCATTTCTCAGTGCAATTGAGGGGCTCCCACCCATATGGCCTTACAAACATACAATACCTCTGTCTACTGTCCTAAGGTGCACAATTGTTTATTTTAAATGTTTTACCTCTATCAAAATAATTTATTTGAACCTAAGATTTTATGTATCTTTTATATTTTAACTTGCTGGCAAAGGCAAAGAAGCTGGTATCAGTATAATATAGCTGATGGGGAAATTACTCCTAAGCTTGTAAAACTGTTGTTTTTATTCATTCTGAAACATACCAGAATATGCATAAGGGAAGATCTGCATTTTAGTTTTGCTATCAATAAAACATTTTTTTTTGAAAAATAAGAAGCTGATATTTGGGGGCTTTAGAAACCTAGTTGGGAAATGACCCCCCCCCCCCCCCATGAACAAACTGAACTAGCACTAGAAATCCAGGTCATAGAAATACAGCAGTCCAGACATAGAAAGTAGATATTTTGCTCTACTCTGCCTTGGTTAGGTCTCAGTCAGGGTATTGCATTCAGTTCTGCGCCTGCCAACTTAAAAAACATATAGATTAATTATTTTATGTTATTCATCACCCAGTGTCACATGTTGGTGAGATGGGTGGCCATATAAATTTTAAATAAACTGAAGCAAGTCCAGAGAAGGACCACCAAGACAGTGAAAACTAAGTTCTATGAAGAATAATTAAAAGATCTCAGTAAGTTTAATTTGAAGAAGAGAAAATTAACAAGGTACATGATAGTGGTCTTCAAATACCTTAAATGCTGTTACATTGTAAAGAGTTCAAACTTATTCTGACTTGCATCAGAAAGTAAAATTAAAACTGATGGAATGAAACTTCAAAGATATAGATTAGGTATTAGGAAAAGCTTCTTGAAAATAGGTACTATCAATCAGTGAATTAGGTTACTGCATGAAGTGCTTTCTACCCCTTCACTGGACTTTTCAAACAACCTGGATAATCATCTATCAAAAATGTTCCAGTGCTTCTATGATTCTAGAAAAAACATGCAGAGGGCAGCAACGGTAAACCCTTTTATATTTTTGCCAATAAAACCACATGGTATATCCATTCAGTCCCAAGGAGTTGAATTCAACTCAAAAGAGACATTACTTTTCATATTCCTTTAATTCTGTAACTATATATTTCCTGATAATTACTCTTTGGAATTACCAGATTGCACTTGTTTCTCTTTTCACACTTTAGTTATCTTCCTTTTCATGTATATCTATTTCTTTCCTGCCACAAGATTCTAATACAAAATTTAGTCTTGTAGCCTGAATATTAGAATGAAAAATATGAAATCAAATACTAATTTCTTCTGCAATAAAGATTTTTACATATTAAGACACTATGTACACAGTTAATTTACGAATACAACACTGAAATACTACCTGCAGTACATTTTGAAACTATGCCTACATTTGGGGAATTTACCCCAAATATTTCAATATGCTGCATATTTATGAAAGACTTTCAACTTTTATACATGTTAAGGAGAATTTTGAGGAGAGTTGAATACATGTTTTTAGCTACAATGATTTTCCCCTCCCAATATAAATAAATCTCATTTATGCTACGTATGTTAAGTCAATTTGCTTAATATTATTCCTTTATTCTTTTCTATAATACTTATTTAATAAAGATGCTGGGCAGAACTAAATCTAGCCTGTCCATGCATGAGGAATGTGTGATATATATATATATATATATATATATATATATATATATATATATATATATATAAATATATATATGAGTTTGTAAATGCATGTCTTCTGTCTTTTTATGTAATGCTGAATAAT